>VUJU01000279.1:18694-88971 GCA_009835225.1 Aphis craccivora
TGATAAGCCTTCTTCGTCGGCAATATCAACATTAGTGATTGTATTAGGTTTGTCTTTTTTCAAGTCTGTCTGTTTCTTATTTTTTGAATCATCTGGTTTGTCTGTTTCCTTATTTACAGCCATAGAAGTCGTTGATGTTCTTGTTTCCGACTGGTCATTTTCTCCAAATGAGCTAGAAAATGATGATTGTTCGTTTGTAATAAACGAAGTTGACGTAGTAATGTCAGTTGATGAAATATCACTAGTTGTATCGATACTCGACTTTGAAACGTCAATAACATTTTTTTTAGACGGTGTTGGCTCTTTGAAAGTCTTGATCAATTTTCCACCAACCATGCGTACTGATAAACCTTCTTCGTCGACAATATCAACACTAGTGATTGTATTAGGTTTGTCTTTTTTCAAGTCTGTCTGTTTCTTATTTTTTGAATTATCTGGTTTGTCTGTTTTCTTATTTACAGCCTTAGAAGTCGTTGATGTTCTTGTTTCCGACTGGTCATTTTCTCCAAATGAGCTAGAGAATGATGATTGTTCGTTTGTAATAATCGAAGTTGTCGTAGTAATGTCAGTTGATGAAATATCACTAGTTGTATCGCTACTCGACTTTGAAACGTCAATAGTATTTTTTTTAGACGGTGTTGGCTCCTTGAAAGTCTTGATCAATTTTCCACCAACCATGCGTACTGATAAACCTTCTTCGTCAACAATATCAACACTAGCGATTGCATTAGGTTTGTCTTTTTTATAGTCTGGTTGTTTTTTATTTTTGGACCTATCTGTATGGTCAGATTTTTGGTTCACAGTCTTAGATAATTTTGATGTGTTTATATCTGTTTGGTCATTTTCTCCAAATGAACTTGAAAACGATGATTGCTCATTGATTATAAAGGATGTTGATGTAGTATCATTAGATGTAATAGATTTACATTTAGAATCATCAGTACGGTTTTTCTTTGTTGGTGTCGGCTCATTAAAAGTTTTAATTAATTTTCCTCCAACCATACGCACTGATAAACCTTCTTCATTGACATTGTCATTAATTTGTTCAGATCTTAATTTATTGTTTTTTACAGTCGGCTGTTTTTGGTTTTTATGTTTATCTTGCTTATCTGATATTTGATATAAGGAGTTGATCGTTTTTTCATTTGATTCATCTGTTTCTCCATAAGAGCTCGATATGGACAGTTGTTCATTTGTAATAAAAGATGTTGACGTCGCGATATCATTAGTTGAAATGTCACTGTTCGATACATTACTTGACAATAATACATTTGATACAGTTTTTTGAGGTTTGGTTGGTTCTTTGTAAGATTTCATTAATTTTCCACCAATCATACGTACAGTTAAGCCGTCATTTTCAACGTTCTTATTTTTTTCAAATAAGTCTCTTGTGTTGTATTCAGTACTATTTTGATACATAAGATCATCAGTTTTAATACTTTTATCATAAAATGATTCTGAATTTTCAATACTCGACGACGTTATTTCATCAATTTCTTGATTTGATCTAGAAAATATCGGTATATATTTTTGTGTAATAAACATCTCAGAACTAAAATCATCGGATGTATCATTATGTACATTTTCATTAATTATATCTGATTCAAATGAAGTTTTTACATTTTTATTATAATGTTGTTTATTATTATCCAATGAGTGAGTTACATTCTGTTCTTTAGTGTTCACGATATCTTGAGATTGTTTAGATTTTAGAGGTGTATTAAATTGTTTAATCAATTTTCCACCGACCATTTTTACTGTTAATCCTGATTTTATTTCCTGGTCGTCAATAACTGTTTTTGCGCTTTTATTTTCGTGGTTCTGTGAAGTAGTAGCTTTTACTTTAGTCTCATTTAATAAATTTTCAGTATTCCCTGACATTTTTAGTTTTATTGATTCATTATCAATTTGTTGACGATTGCTACCATAAAAAATATTTTTTGTATCTTCAAGTTTGTTAGTTCTTGATGATTCATTTTCGGATAAATTTGTATTTGTATTAACTGTTGTGTTTATAAAATCTACTTGTTCGCTAGTACTTGGTTGATATGAATAATTTGAGTTATCATGTGATGTATCATCTATTGATTTAATTAATTTCCCATTTACTGACCTTACTGTGTTTTCGTGTTGTATTGTATCCTTTACGTCCAGTATTTGTTTTGATTCGGAACTAACGTGTGAGGTAACGGTATTATAATTGGTTTCAGTAGACATCGATTGATTAACTGATGATGATTCATTTTCAAAGTTTTGAGATGAAGTTAACACATTTGAAGTAGAGTATCGGGGCGAGTTTAATACCTCCGGTGATTCTGTACTACCTTCAAAGGAATATTTGTCGGCATACTCAACGTACGCATTAGTCGAATCTGTGGTGTTCGACTCTTCAGTAGTGGTTTCTGTAGTAGATTGCGGAATATCGTCTACAGTTTCCACGGTCGTATGAGTATTGCCATCTTGATCGACAGTAGTGATGGTCCGAATGCTTTTTCCAGTTTTAGTTTTTTTTATGGAAGATGAACTTAGTGATTTTGAAATGGAAGCCGTGGATGAAGATTCTGCAGCCTGTCTCAAGACAGCACCTTTGAC
This sequence comes from Aphis craccivora, assembly GCA_009835225.1. NCBI lineage: Eukaryota > Metazoa > Arthropoda > Insecta > Hemiptera > Aphididae > Aphis > Aphis craccivora. The sequence continues at coordinate 21,287 of VUJU01000279.1, forward strand.
TAACGTCTTTTTCGCGGTCTGCGGCGTTGAACTGCGCCCTTTACCGCTTATATTCAGTGGCTGTTCATTAGCTACCTTACTGCTGAACATTTGTTTCGGAACCACCGTCGAATTTTCATTCTTAATAATAGTTTTTTCACTTACCTTTGCGGTGTCACTTACAGTTCCATTTTTCGTGGGGTCTTTGGTTTTTTTTGTAGATTTAAACATTTTATTATTATTATTATTTCAATTAACCGAACAAATAATAAACAATAATAATTTAACAATTCTTATAGCACTGTGTTAATAAAAAAAAAACACCCGACGCACGTTAACGATCGCACAAACAAAAATATTAATAATAAAAAAATAAAATAAACAGTATAACAACAGAGCGAATGAGTACAGTGTTATTCGACTACTGACGGACGAGAATCTCGCTGAACGCTGTGCTTCGTAAATCGAAGAGGTGGCCAGCAATAAGTGGGATACGCCTTCACAATCCTCCACAACACTATTATAATGCAACTCTCTTAAACCAGTTTCGTCCTACGCCAATTACCTATGACAATTTTTTATCTTACTCATCAATGATAGTCGCTTATTTTTAAATTTAAATAAATGCAATATTTAAGTCTTGGTAATATTGTTTTGTTTTATTTTTCTAAATACCTATCAATGGTTCGTGCTTAAACGTTAATAACATACCTCCAAGTAGTACATTTGTTATTACTTATTATTTTTAATTATATGACATATTTTACATCAGTGGTAAAATACTACTAATATAATAATATATTAAAAAATACGTGTTATCTGTCATAATTATATTAAGTTGAATATTAAATTATGTATTTTAATTTATATTAATGTTAGTATATGTGCACATATTTTAGTAGATACCTAGGTATAGGCTGTTATTTTAGTTGTTTATATTTATCTATTTTAATGTATAGACATATAGGTAGCAATAGTAACATTAAAAAATTTTAAATGCTTACCTATATTAAGCATTAGTAAACGATTTGTTATCAATTCGTACCAATTAGAATTGCAATTTATGAAATCGTTCACTTATGATGAAAACATATGATAATATGATAATAATATTATCATATTAAGATGTACATAACAGCTACACTACTTAATTCATACTTTATGTCTATATTATGCTATAGAATAACATATTATTAAAATAAAAACCATGATAGAAATACTTAAAATAGTTTTATATACGTAAGTTTAAATTCAAAAAAATATTATTACAATATCGATTACTCTATTATCACATGACGTGTGTTTTAGTGTATCTACTATTATTTTATTTATAAACAAATAACTATTTGTAAACTTTTTTTTTTTACTAAGTACCTATTTTCACTTAATGGCTAAATAGTGTACAACATATAAAATAATATTATTTATTGCAGACAATAAATGATAACATTGTGTCATTGTGTTAATTAAAACTTACACTTTGGCGAAAAACATTCAATGAATATTTTATCCAAACTACGAAATAGATATACAATATATATAATATACATATTATATGTACGAGCCTGAAAAGAATAATAATGTTCATTCAACGCTTTAAATCAGTGGTCTCAAACTCAAATTACCAACAGGCCATAAATATTTGCGTCAAAGGTTAGCGAGCAAAACACTTTTATTTTTTTACTCATATTTATACTAAATCTAAAATAAACAAAATCAAAATCAAAATTTTTGAAGAAATAATTATTCATTGTGGTATAATATTTTGAATATTTGATAGTAATATTATTTTTTTGATATGATCTAGTTTATTTTCTTTAAAATTATAAAAGGCTGGTGGCAGCCGGCTTGCAATGAATACGTGTTTTGTACGTTTTTAGGTAGTGGATAAGTAACCTAACCGTATTTAGCAATACAAATTATTTAATATTTCGAGAATAAAATCAGTGGTACAGTACTACAATATATATTTCTTAGAATTACTTCGAGGTCTAAAGTGATGAAAGGCTATACGTAATTCTATAAATGAGTAATGACACAAGTATGTTAAGCATTTCTATTCAATTATAATTATATTCAATTTGAAAATAGAACATTTGGTCATAAAAACACATTTAAAACATGATATTAATAATTTAAATCTATGAAAAATAATTTAAAAATATCATAATCTTCAACTTATCAATTAGATTAAATATAATCAATTTTAAATTGTTTACTAGTTTATTATTTATTTATTTAAAGATTTACAGGCTTCAACTGCTAAGATAAATCTTTAAATAAAAGTTTATTCTTTTATAGTACATGAATATTTAAAAATTACATTATTACAATAATCGTCACCAAGGAAAATAATGTTTCCATTAATTAAAGAAAATTTTTTTTTTTTAATTATCTTCTTCAAATTATTTTGAGTAACCGAAAAAATAATTATACAAAATTCGCATAAATATAAAGAAATTATATTATATTTTTTATTCGATACCTAGCTTTATTTTATAGATAATATTATGTTATAATATATGTTCCTACATTGTTGCTGTCGTTACAGTTGTATCGCGTGATTTACGAAATAAAGAAAAAATATACATAATTTCAAATATTTAAATCATTTTTAAGAACCCTAATTATATTAGGCATCATATTTATTTATTTCAGTTACTTTTAGACATATAGATGTATAGTTTACATAAAATATTAATAAAATGTAAAACTTCTCAACAACAATAATTCTTAGTGTGTTTGTGGTACCCAACATAATGATAATAATAGCGGGTGGGGGTTCTTTGGAGGATTTATAACTATCATCTCAAATACCAAAATTAAACATTATTTTTTGTATTTTATTTTATTCGCTTAGTTATTATAGCTTTCGCCTTTCAGTGATGATTTGTGAATATTATTATTTATTATTAATATACCAGGTACATATATATATATTCCTACCAAATTTCGCGGGTACCTATAGACTATAGTAATAATATGAAAACTGTGCGATCGAGATTTTTCACAATAATATTATTATTATTATATTTTTGTTGTTATATTATGCATGCGCGACGTACCAAACCGGTCGCACGTTACGATTTCCTTCTCCGATTGTCCGGACCATGTAAGGCACTCCCACTCAAACCTTCGTATACAAATCGATGATGCAGCCTTCCTCCGCAGGACGGCGGGATATACGTGGGCAGCCGGTTTATCCGGCGCGAATACGCGAGATATTGAGACTTACCCAAAATGGAAATCGAAGGAGAACGTATGTAGGTACCTAAATACACACGCGCGCACACGGAGTCGGTATATTTTATATGCACGTAATATGTATATAAATATAAAGTCTGATTAACGTTTCCAATGTTTCCATAACGCCGCGATTGACCATATTTGGCGGTTTTTACAGCGAACATAATATAATACATTATATATCGCGTGCTGTGTGAGGCGCAATCTCGCCGTACTATCCATTTTCAACACCGTATAAATACGAATACCGCGAAAACATGATTTTGCAACACGTTATAAAGCTCCTCTTCGATTTTCAGACGCAATCTTTAACATGTGTATCGAACTTGTTTGCAATAGGTTACCCGTTTGCGATCTTCTGGGGAAATTTATCCTTTGCAACGTTCACCATTTCATATAGAAGAACAATATAAATTAGAGACCCAAAGTCGATATAATATAGGTACTGTCCACGTCTTTTTGGAGTGATGAGCTATAATATATACGGTATACCGTAGATAGACGATTAAATGATTAATGCAACGATGGACTTAAGGGGAAGCTAGTACGATCCGCGGTTATAAAGGCACATTTTAATCTCTCACCTGACGCTCATCCAACCAATAGATTTTACCTGTAAATATCCACCCACACATGACCTACAATATCGTTCTATAGGTTACATATACATAATATATAGTCATATATAAATATATTGCAGTAGTACTATGTATGTTTGTGCATATGCGAACACGGAACGACTTCCCACTCTCATTATATTTTACTGTCTGCAGAAAAACTATAGCTGGATTCTACAATCGTCCTACTGACTCAGATTATTATCGCATAGCTGGTACCTACTTCACGGTGTTTGACTGATGTTATGAATGAAAGCGTATTATAAATGCAGTCTGTACGGCCGTTGACGTGTCAATTTCCGTCAGGTCAATCCGACTATTATAGGTTGCCAGATAGTTAAACTTATTGGTCGGCAATTGCTCTTCCAAGTAACATGAACGATTTTTTTTTTTTATCATTATTTACATCTACCCCACAACATTCAGAAATATAATAATATATTTATAGGACTTATGAAATTTCGAACAGCGGAGAGTTGTCGGTGGAGTGCACAACGACGAAAATTATTGTGGTGAGCCATACGCCCACACACCATCATCAATGATAAAAAGGCTTCCGCTAGGAAAGAACTTCAAAGAAGTAGGTACCTATGATTTGGAATGCAGAGACCCATTGAAATGCATTTTTATAAAATTGCTGTATACTCGTATACTTATTTTACGTTAAATAATATTTGATGATATATATATTATAATATTTTAATCGGTGAGTTACTATTAATTACTTAGAACTCTAGGCCCCATAACCCATCGGCCATAGGGTATCTTTGATTAATATATTATGCAATTCACTATGTGTTACATGCATCAAATTATCTGAACCCAGATCCTAATCATTTAAATAATATTGTAATAAAAAGGTATTATTTTCAAAATACTTAGTAATCTTAAATTTTAACAAATTATAATAAACGTTATTATTGAAAGTTTTGTATAACTATATAAGGTCAGCAAAAATATTTATTACAGGGGCTCAATGTTTTATGAAGTGGGCGTAGTTAAAGGTACATGCGATGTACCTACGAAATAACTGATAATATTACGAGTTCAATTTTGTGATCGCGCATACAATGTTAAATGGAATAGTTCGATAAAAAATTATATTATATTTATACAATAAAAACAAACTTCATTATTCACCATTATAGATATATTAGAATCCGTATTATAATAATACATATACATTAAACACACACGTTTTGCGTAGGTATGTCATCGGGATGTAAATTCGTAGGTAATGTTCGTAATTCTAACCGCTGATTGGACGTAAAATATCTAACAATATATATTTTAAGTTCTATAATGACCAACGTGTATAACGTGTAAATAATAAACATTTAAGCTGTATAATATCTATACGTAGGTAGGTACAATATTATAGTGAGTAGTGGAAGATATTATTCAGAAGCGGACACTTCTAAGTTATTATTATTTTTTAGTTAGGTTTGGATATTGGGTAGGCGATTAATGATTACCTATATTATCTATCATGTGTGATGTGCGGTATGCTTGTGTTATTCTACTAATATATTATAGCCTATAATGTAATATTTAAAGTCCACTGCAGTATAATAAAATTAACAGCAGACAATTATTATTAGTAAATTATGTAGTCATTATGTATCAAAAAAAAATTAGAGTTGCTCAAATCATTATAGGTGATTTCAGTACTCCTCCCTTAAAATATTGTTGCATATTACGATAATTAATGCTGTTTAACTATACATTTGATTCAGTACTGTAGATAAGGATTTTTACCTAGTAAACTGCATTATTTGCATAATAATAAGAAAAATTATTTTACTATTAAACCTACCAATTGTCAGTTTTGTAATCGTATTTCTATTACTTATTTTTGTATATAATACTAAATTATTTCAATATTGGTCTTATAGCAATACTCTGTATTCACCCGTCAAACTTAAAGACGTTGCCCAACTAAAGCTTGGACCTTAAGGCTGAGGCCACACATAGCGGTTGAGCCGCAGCGGTCGAACCGCGACATGATGCGGTCGAACGCGAACCGCGCACCGCGGTTGAACCGCGTATGTGTGAACGAATATCAGGCGGTTGCATTTAAAATCAAAAATTTTGAATTTTTAGAGCGGTTCAACCGCTGCGGCTCAACCGCTATGTGTGGTCCCGGTATAATACCTTATGTTACGTTACAAGCCACTGTCAGTTAGTATACATTTGCCATTTTTGATTATTTAATACATAAATCGGGCAACAAGTACAACAATAATTACTTTTAAATCAAAAAAAGAAAAATTATTTTCAAGATAAACAATGAAACAATACACATAGCCATAGAGCACGGATTTCTATGCGATTACATATTTTTTTCCTTTTTACCTACTTATTTGGATTTTTGTCAGTTATCTTGAGGAATCATAACAATTTGAATCTAATGGTGAATTTTTTCGCATATTTCTGCATATTTAATGGTTATTGCATATTTTTACAAAATTCGAAATGTATTGCATATTAAAACAAAAATTTAAAAGAATTGTGTAAAATAACATTTTGTCAAGTAGAAATATTAAAAATAATTTTGTTGGCATTAAATAATAACCAGATCGTGGATTTTTATGCAATCACTTATTATTTTCTTTTTCATTTATTTTAGATTTTTTTCAGATATCTTCACAAATCATAGTAATTGGTGAAATTTGGTGAAATTTTAATTGTATATTTCTGTATATTTTTATAAATTTCGAAATTTATTGCATATTAAAACGAAATTTATTTTATTCTTAGTTTATTTAAGTAATTAATTATTGTAAGTTGTTTAATTTGTTAATTTTATATAAATAAAAAAAAAATTCCTGGCATCTTTTTATGATTTTTACTACATATTACATCTCATATTTCGATACTTTTTAATGCATAAAAATCCGTGATATACAACACATAGGTAATAGGTAATCTGAAGTTTTTTTTGACAATCGCATTTTATATAAAATACTTATTTTTTTTTATACGTCAGTTACAACGTTTCACTTTGAATTTATCTGGACATTTTTAATCGGTGCTTGCAAATATAATACCTTAATTGGCTATCGCATATCGTCTATTATACATGGACGAAAATAAAAATTAAAATTGTTAAAAATATAGTTTTATATTATACCCTTATAGAATTATATATAAGTTCATATAAATGTTAAAAATGCTAAAAATGTTATTGATATTTTAAGGGATTTTCGTCTATTCTATTATTGCTATTATAAAAATTAATAAGTGCCAACTCCAATGCGATTTTTTTTAATTATATAAGTTCTCACCGTTCAGTGATCACTATTATAGCTCATTGCTTAGCTGTGTTATACATTTAAACTTAATTCTTTTGTTCGAAAAAGTGTTGTCTCGAGTTTCGGCACACCTATTGCTTGTACAATTTAAATCAAAATACCTCCTTACAAACATGTTTTTAATTTGATCAATGGCATCGCAAAGACCGCATAACAAATGTATCTATTTATTTATTATAAATCTGTTAGTACTACCGCAGCGATAATAATTTCGAAAAGAAGTCTGAATGCACACAATAAAATAAATATACGTGGATACGTGGGAACACAATTTATTTATTTATTCAATCGGATTATTGCGTGTAAATGTAGTGTACCTTTATACAATTATTTACCTCATACTCAATCATATAGATATGTATACGTTTATTGTTAGAAAGGTTAAAATGCATATATATTGACACATTGTATACCTACTTAAAATCTACTAATTGAGGTACTATAGCCTGTAGGCATAAGTAGATAAAGATGGACATTAACAAGTTAAAAAGTTAATTTCTCTAACTTAATTAATTAGTTTATTTTACAAATTTCCAAACTTAGCTAGTTTAATTTACCATAGAGATAACTTACGTTTTATAAGTTGAGTTAAAAATCATTTTTAATTTTAATGGTTTTATACATTAAATAGGTACCTACCTTAAGTATGTCTTCGCCGAACAATTCGTCAATTCGCCGACTTCAAACTCTGATAAGTTCTTAATAAACAAAAAACACTACACTGCTTAAAATAAAACTATAATTTCTGTTTCTTGGTAAAATGAATAATGATATACGTACGGTACATAGATTATAAACATTTATATCTACTCTAAATTATAATGTTTATGACATAGGTAGATATTAGATAAGCAAAATATATTTTTATCAAACAGTTAGTATTTATTAATAAATTGTTTAATTTGTTTTTTTACATTTTTTTACTAAACTATTGTACGGTTTATAATTTATTTAATTATTTTATGAACTAAATTATACAAAATATGGTTTAATTATACAGTATACAGACTTCAAAGTTTTAACTTTTAATCGTTTAAGTTTTTTTTTTAAAGAATATTATTAAATAAGAATTTTAAATAATTAAAAGAATTTTTTAAAACCTTAAAATTGCTTTTTGATTTAAATAATTTAATATTTTTTATTTATTATTTTAGATAGGTACCTATATATATATATATTATATATATAATATGTACAATTTAATAATCATATGGTTAGGTACATTAATATAGGTAGTAGTAGGTGGGTATATTATGTTGCAGTGTAGGAATATTAGGTATAATAAAACTTACCTTATCAGTAAACTAGTTTATAACCTATTGAGAAATTAGAAAGAACACTCATCTATATTTAAACCTAGGTTAAGTAATTAATTTACTATATAAGATATTAAGATTTAAGATCATAATTTCTTAAACTGAAGTAAGTTAATGTATTTAATATTTATTTATATTAATTTTAAACTAAAAGATTTAACTTTCAATTTATTTTTTTATAGTTTCCATGTACAAGTGTGAAACCAATATGTAGATACCTATTTCAATTTCACGTAGGTACCTGGTACCTAAGTAGTAAGTACAAGTGTTAAATATTATTGAAAACAATTCATTCAAAATAGCCATATTAAGTTGATTTGCGAATTTGACAATTGTAAATTGGACACAGGTAATAAGAGAATTTTCGAAAAAATTGCGAAAAATTGCAAAAGAAAAAACTAACAATTTACCCAACCATATTTTGGTATGGGCAATGTATAATAGTTCCAAGGTTATCCAGACGAATAATTATTTAGAGTTAAAATTTTTAATTAGGTATTACCAATACCATTGATTAAACATAATCAACGGTATTACTTATTAATTATTATCAATGTATCGGATTTTGTACTATTATTTGAACATCTTTTTACAAAAATTTACTTAATTTTAAATGTTGCTTTAAAAATGAATAGTAAACTTACTATAGAAAAATACTTACTTGTAGAAAAATGAACTACTTACAATTTTAAATTTGGACACCAGTCTAACTGCATCAATAATCTGTGATCATTAATGAACTTTAAGAAAAGTAGTTAAACAAATTCTACTTGAAATACATTACATACTGGAAAGAGGGTCATCCCTTTTTGACATTATTTTATCTATCAAATGAAGTAATTTTCACACTTAAAATACTTGACTATCAATTAATAGCTATTGGCAGTGCTTAGAATTTAATGACCCTAATACTATGAAATTATGCACAAAAAACTTGTTGCCGTTTTAATGCAGTTTTATTTATAGAGAATAATCATAAACTCAATAAACATATTTAATTAAACATTATAATATAGAAAAATATGCATTATAATTTATAATTTTATTAATATATCTATATTATAATATATTCTTATAATTTATTAAACTATCATATTTTATGCTAGTAAGCTATAACAAAAAAAAAAGTTGGTAGTTTTAATTTAACACTAAATATAGGTATTAGAATAGACAGTAAAAAATAATTATAAAATCTTAAGTTTGATTCAAAATATAGCTGACCATGTGATTTCATAAGGTTCTTGATCTTGTATAGGTAAATTACAAAAATATGAATCAATAAATGTATTAAATCATTGAAAATGTAAAATCGCTTAAATTTGGTAAGCTGTTCTATAACTATTATGCAACAATTGTTTTTGAAGTAATGAAGTTTTATTGCAAGTTCTATAGAACAAATATAATATGATTACCTATATAGTTTCCTAAGAAATTTAGCTCTACTTATTAGATATACATCTATGTATTTTATACTATTTATGTCGTATCGACAGTTTGTTGAAGGTTGTCACTGAACATTTTTTCATTGTCAACTGCATTTACCAACTCCAACTTTAAAATAGAAGTGGTAAAAATTATATTTATAATAATTATAAATACTCAGTTAAATTATTAAAGTTCCATCACATTACTATTTTGTTATAAAAATTGTTTTATTGTTATTAGGTAAGTTTCCTGAATCTTATGTACAATATTTTATCATTGACCATTGTGTACAATATTTGTAGGTACATTTTATTAATCAAACTAAAAAATTTAACACAAAACATATTAAAATATGGTATATTTATTAATTACACTATTACAAAAGTCAAAAATTACTATTTAGGCATTTAAGTATAAATAATAGATAAATATAAATATACGATCCTATTCCATCTCAACAACCTCAGTTCAGAAATATCATTGAAGTTTACAATAAACTTATTAAACATACCTACTCATAGTCAAAACTACAGATCAAAATTTACAAAAATAATAAATTAATATAAAATATGTATTGTATTATTTAAAACATTTACTTAATGCCTTTTGCCTCATTGCCTGTATGATAAATTAGAACAATTATTTATCATCTATATAAGTTAGTATTGTTGGAATTTATTTATCACAAAACTTGCAAAGAAAAAAATAATTTTGTTTTGGTGACAATTCTGAATTCTGATGTTTAGTAGGAACTGCTTATTAAAAATATGGATAATTGATATAATTATGTTATTAAAACAAAATGTCTTAGGATGAACCAACCATACACAAAAACATTAAAACTCAATTGAATTACCTAATAAAACAACATTTTGATTATTTGAAACAACTATAATTCAACGATTAAGTAAAAGAAAGTAAACATTCTTGATGTCATTCATCTACCAAAAGAAGCATGAAATAAGGTACGTACGGAGACAATTCAAAATTGTTTTTGTCACAATGGATTCAAAAATAGATAATGAACAGTCTCTCTGAAACACCAGTCAATCCCTCAGAAGGGTAAGGAGATTTGATTGACGCAGACTTACACCTTGATTTTACAGAGGTTCCAACAAAAGAGATCTGTAACATGTAATATGATACTGAGGATGAAGAAAAAAACAGTTAAGTATCTCCATGTAGCAAAGAAATTATGGAAGTTCTTAGTATCCTTGGTAGAACAGTTCAGCATTACTTTTATAAAATCATGGTCATCAAGTTGCTGCTATAAAATATAAACTTAATAATTTAAGTAAAATGTAAAAATACCTCAATACTTTTTTTTCATTTTTTCTTATATAGTACCTGACTACCTGTGTAGTTAGGCACTTATAAAATAACATCGTACCTATATTATGTCTCTTGAAATAGGTATTATAAATTTGTCAATAAATTCTAAAATAATTCATCATATTATTACGTTTCAATAACTGTTGAACTTTATTATTGAGGTAAACCTTGAATCTTTTATAGCTTTAAATTATTTAAATATGCTCCCACTAAAAATGTTTAAAAAATTATTATTAATAGATCTTCCTATTTAAGTGTTCAGTGATCTTAGGTACAATATAATATCATATCAGATATCCCACAAAAATATACATAAAATAAATTATTTACCTTAATACATTATAATAACAAACTTATATTTACTTTTGTTAGTATTCATGTTATGTTATAATAAAATAAATACATGACCAAAATAATCAATACCTACCTATAGATTTATTAATTTAAGAATTAAATTTAGGTACCTATTAACAAAATTATAAGTAGGTACCTATATACATAATCTATGATCTTATATTTTCTTATATTATTACATTATTACTTTAAAGTTTAAAACAAGTTAATAACCATACAACAATTAAAAAAATTTTACTCCAATTTTGAGTTAGATTTGTATACAGTCATTACAAATACAATAAAACTGTATTGATTTATTTGATTATAACAAACATAAATTTACTTGGGCCATTTTTTATTTTCATGACTTTTAAATTACAAAATTGTTTTAAAAAATAAAATTCAGGGTTAACATGCTGAATCAAAATAATATAATAGTTTATCAAATAATTGGACATAATATAGTCGTGAATCTTGATGGCTGAAAAGTATCTTCCAGTATTCATATAAAAACATAATTGCTGATAATAAGTAATTATAATACTCTTCAAAACTAAAATAGAACTAAAAAATATTTATTTAGTTTATTTCAATATCAACAATTTTTTGTTTTTAAAAAATTTTGAAGCTTTCATTAATTAGTTTAATATTTTATTACTATTAGCATTTCTGAAAATATCTATGTAAGTTTAAATGTCTTAAATTCATTATAATTTTTGACTTAAGAGAGTTAAAAAATTCAATTTTGATGTATCACATTGTTTATGTTTTTTTTATTAAACATCTGACATATTCAACTTCTTTTTTTCCCGTATCTTTTACATGAACACTCATGTCCAAAACATCAGATTTTTAGTTAAGCTTTAGTCGTTAATAATGTAAAAATGTCATCAGTATTCAATACTTTGTGACAAATTTTCTCATGGGTGATGGATACATATAAATATACAATTATTTAACAGTTTTTTTAAAAAGCTGCTTTACATTGCAATCGTTATGTATGTGTATGAACACTATAAAATCACATCATTCACATTTCACATGGCCATAGGATAATCTAATCATAAATAATGTTTACAATTAATAAATGTATTATTAAAGATAATATTATTTAAACATTCTACTTTCTAGGTATAAAGAATATGAGTCTCGTGAAGACTTTCAAGACTAAAATACTGAAGTCATAACTAGGACGCTGGACGCTTACTATCTAGCAACCCACTATATAGCATCTTACAAAGTTGAAAATTACAAACCATAGACCTATTAACTAAAGTTTAGTTAATTGGTCCATGTTACAAACTTTTTACTTAAACAATATTTATAAATTACATACAATAGTTATGTCGTTATCACGGTGGTCGTTATCCTGACTGCCAATACCGTTGATACGTTTTGTTTGGTACACGCCATAGCCATGCGATAGCTGCGAAGAACTGATAAGAGCGACATATTAAACGATAAACCATTAACTGCGTTTGTTTACATTTTAAAAGACTAAAATCAGTAAAAATAATTACAACAATAATCGTCTGTCATCCGACTTGGTAAGTTTTCACTTATTTGTTTTGTATTTTGTTTAATATGGCAGAACCTATGTTGAATATCGAGGATATGGAGATCGTCTTGGACGAAGGAACACCAGACGTCATTATGGACGCGTTTAAAGGCGACAACATACCGGAAGACGACATATTTGACTTTTTGGATGTTCAAGAAATTGAAACACCCATTATAGAAACTAAAATCGAAGTTCCTGACGGTACTTCTGAAAATGAAGAATTGGCTATCGTTTATAATTTGGAAGGAAATACTATACAGAGCCATGATTCACGCCAAGACATAAAAGCAACACCCATAAACGATAAAATGAATGACTCGTTAAGCAAAAGTACAAAGTTAGATGACAAGGATGATGATACGGTTATTGAAGGGCCTCGCTCAAGACAAATGGGAAAAATTCCATTAGCCTTGAGAGGGCTCATTGGTCAAGCTAAAATGTTTATGTTGAGAAAAAACTATAACATGGCCATTAAAATTTGTGTGAATATATTGAAAGAGTGTCCAAATGCATCTGAACCATTTTTCACATTGTCTGACATCTACGAGCAAATGGGAGACATGAAGAAAAGTTTAGAAACAGCTGTAATTGGTAACAGTTTAAGTAGTGTAACGTCTGAAGATTGGGTATTATTAGGTGAAACATGCGAATCAAATAATATGTTGCCGTTAACAGATTTTTGTTTGACCAAAGCCATACAAAAAGATAGGCGTAATTTAGACTTGCATATTAAAAGAGCATCAATATTAGAACAATTGGGTACAGCTAAAAGTGCTATGAATGAATATGACCGTCTGTTACGCAAGTTACGACCAGATCAAAAAGATTCAATTACTACTTTATCTAAATTACTAATTGACAATTTTGTTAAAAACAAAAATTATGAACGTGCATCTAATATATTTATACATGTATTTAGTCTGTTTCCAGATGACATAAAACCTAATGATTTTGTGACATGCTTAGATTATCTTGTTAAAAATAAGAACTTTAAAAAAAGTTTAGAACTGTTGGTTGAACATTATAATCTCGAGTTTGTAGCTGATGTGAGTAATGAAACATCCATAACAGAAATTGTAGAATGCGCGGCTCCTATTACTATGCCAATGTTGGTACGAATTAAACTAATTGAAATTTTAGTGCAACTTGAAGCCTTTTCCATATTACCACCAATTTATGAACCAGTTTTAAATATAACGGAAGTGAATAAATTTCATTTAGATGTTGCTAATATTCTGTTTGATTCAAATCAGCATAAACATGCTATTTTATTTCTAAAACGATTGATTAACTGTGAAAATCAGATATTTGACCAACATGCTCTTAAAATTAAATATTCTGAATGTTTAAAAACTTTAGGACACCTTGAACAAGCTATTGACAATTATAACAAACTACTAGATGTTAACCCACAACAATTAACAGTTAAGTTTGATTTATACATGTCATTGAAAAAGTTAAACAGAATAGACGAAAGTCTGAAAGTATTGTTTGATAGTGACATAGAAAATCTAGACTGTAGATTATTGTATGAATATGTCTTGGCATCATATGATAAAGATGATATGTTTGAGAAGTGTTGGAAAGCAGCCAATCTGATGTTTTCTCGTCACTGTTTACCTGTACACTCATTAAGAGAAGTTAAATCTATGTTAACAATACAGAATGTAGAAAATAGACATGATACTTTATTAACAATAAAGAAAGAATTGTATGGTTACCAACATGATAATATTTTGACCATTAATCCACTACCAAATGCTGAAGAAGAATGGAACGTTATGTCTGTTATTTGTTTAAAGTGCATTGAGAAAAATCTTTACTACAAAGGTTTAAAGTTGCTGCTTTCGGCAATGAACTCCACTGTGTTAGTAAATTACAATCATCAAATTGTTTTGAATGCTATGAAATTTGCTTATAAAGTTCGAGCCTATAAATTAGGTTTCATGTTATCCAGATACTTGTTATTAAAGTATCCTCAAGCACCACAGATTTCAAATTTATTTTGTTTTCTTTTGAAAAAGTGTGCTGCCAAGAAACAAGCTAAGTTCATTTTTCGACTAGCTGCCAAATATCCAGATAATATTGCCCTTAATTTACTAGACACTAATGTGTTTAACGATGCATACAATTATCAGCTTTTATTTTCGAGGTATACTGAACTACTGAACAAGCTAGATGACAAGAGTCTACTTTACTTTATGCTTGGAGTGATTATACTTAGACTATGCACGTTTAAAGTTGGTGCTGACAGACACAGTTTATCACTACAGGGCATCGGATTCTTAATGAAGTACAAAGAACACAGAGGTGTGGAACATGAACAGGAGTGTTATTTTAACATTGCTAGAGCATATCATCAAGTTGGTATGGTAGCGAAATCCCTTCACTACTATAAGTTAGTTTTGGAAACCAAACCATTTAGTGAGGATTATTGTTTAAAACATGCTGCAGCATATAATCTGCATTTGATCTACCTGGAATCTGGAAATCTTGATGTTGCATTGATGTATATAAGTCATGTACAAGTTTGATTTATTATTTATTTAATTATTTCCTAAACATATTTGTAACTTTAATATTATTTTAATCTATTTTAAATTTATTGACGTTAAATGAATAAAGTATTGTTTAACTGTAATTTGTTATCATTTCTTACATATAATTTCAAATGTATTTATTTTTAGTTTAAGGTTAAATATGTACATACAATAAAACAACTGTTAAAATGTTAATTTTAATCATATTTGTTAGAGTCATGGCTTCTACAATCAATAAATCTTGCAACAAAATACCATTTGAATTATTTTGTCGTGTATGCGAAGATATTTGTAATGCTAAAAATGAAAAGAAAATCCCCATTCTAGAAAAATTCATTAGTAAATGCCGAGGGTCAGTTGAGAAAAGTGAAAACTTAAATATAGTAAGTCGTCTTCTGGTACTAAATAAAATACCTTGTTCCATGTATACATTAATAGAAAATTTAATTTACTTAGGAAGACACATTTTATCCGGCATTGAGGTTACTGTTACCTGGATCAGACAAACTAAGAGGAGCGTATGGTGTTAAAGAAACTGCTTTAGGAAAGTTGTATGTAAAAATACTATGCCTTGCAAAAGACAGTCAAGATGCTCAAAAACTTTTGAATTTCAGGCATGTAATTTATTATAATTAAAAATATGCCAAATATTATAAAATGTTGATAAATAGTCCTTAAAATAATAATAATTTTAAACCTATATAGGGTGCCAAAAGTTTCTGGGTCTACAGCTGGAGACTTTGCTGAAACTCTGTATTGGGTTATAAGAAGTCGATTTGAAGACAGTGGTTCAATGACTATTGCCGATGTTAATCAATTATTAGATGAAATAGCCTTGAAAAATGCTACAAATGAATCAAGTAATTTAAATTTCAGCATTTTATAATATAGGTACAATCTTGTTTATATGACCATTAAACATTTAAATTCTATTATTTATATTAGGAGAAGTGGAACAAATTTTACAGTCAGCACTATTCAAACTCAGTGCTAATGAGCAAAAGTGGTTGGTTCGTCTATTATTAAAAGATATGCGCTTAGGTATTGCTCATACAAAAATATTAAAAGCGTATCATTGTGATGCCAACGATTTATATGATGTTTGCAATGATTTAACAAAAGTATTATGATATTTCTGTATAGAATTTTTGAATAAGTACTTATTAAAATTTAATGAATTTAGGTATGTAAAATGCTGAATAACCCATCAGTGATTTTGCATGAGATATCTGTTAATTTATTTGAACCCTTTTGTCCAATGCTAAGCGAACGTTGTGAAATTACTGATGACAGTAAAATAATAAAGACAATTAAGAATGATGAATTATTTGTTGACATCAAATTGGATGGTGAAAGATTTCAACTTCATTGGTCCAGAGAAAAAAACCTTTTTAAATACTTTTCCAGGTATATTATGATAAATGTCGCAAAAAATTTTAGACTTATAAGTTATAACTAATTATTTGTTTTTATTTGAACTATTTATTTTTATAGAAGAGGTAATGATTATACAGATACATACGGTTGTAATGACACTATTGGTGTTCTAAGTCCAGTATTAGCAAAACAATTTAAACCTGATGTAAAGAATTGCATCTTAGATGGTGAGATGATGTGTTATAACACTAAATACAAGTCATTTTCCACAAAAGGTAATATTTTATAATTATTAATTATAACAATATTATAATGTTTATTATTATTCTTTTAGCCATGAATATTGATGTTAAAAAATTAAGAATAGGGAATACACATCAACCATGTTTTTGTGTTTTTGATATTCTCTATTATAACGATCTTGTGTTAACAAACCGTCCATTAGAAGAACGGTTAGAAATTTTAAATACCATATTTGATCCATTAGAAGGAATTTTTGTACATACCATGAGACATAAAGCAAGAAAGTAATGAATATAATAGTGTTATTATTCATTAGAGCCGTGCCGTAAAGGGGGGGAGGGAGCCTGTGTCCTTCGCGTAAATTTGAAGAGGCGCATTTGTTTTATTTGTATTTTTTTTTTATTATTATATAATTACAGTATTGCATCATTTACTGATATCTAAGTTACTATATTATTTTTACAAAAATATTTAAAAATGTATAATAAAATATAAATACGATAATAACAACAAAAAAAAAAAGAAAAAGATTAGATAATAAATTAATGGAGGGGTGAATATTTTTAATTTTTCTGCAAGTGCCAAATTATAACGGCACAGCTCTGTTGTTGATTATACATTTTATCATCCATAATCAATGGTATTATTTAAAAATAAATTAATATAAATCTAATTTAAATAATTTTAGAGTTGATTTAATGAAACATCTTAACGATGCAATTGATAACTTTGAGGAAGGTATTGTAGTCAAAGATCCATTATCAATTTATAAGCCAAATTCACGAAATGCTGGATGGTATAAAATTAAACCAGAAGTAAGAATTTTACAATCTTTCTTTTATAAATGCTTATTTTAATACAATATGGTTTTTAATTATATTTGTAGTATACTGATGGTGCACTCATTGAATTAGATCTTTTAATTATTGGTGGATACTATGGCGAAGGTAAAAAACGCGGAGTTGTGAGCCATTTCCTTATGGGTCTTCTGGAAAAAGGTAATTTTAAATTTTAAACAAGCAACTAAAATTTAGTTATACAAACCCTATTTATATCTAATTAATAATTCCTTTTTTCTAATATTTTTTTGGTAATCACCACCTAGTTTTAATATCTAGTTTCTGTAACTTTTTCGATTTTCTAATCCTCACCATTTACCAATTGTATTATATAATATATATAATATAGTAAACACTTTTTATAGATGGTGAATCATTTAAATATTCCGCTATCAGTCGAGTCAGTTCAGGATTTTCAAAAGAAGAACTAGCCGATTTATCAAGAAAATTATCTCCTCATTGGAAAAGATTTAATCCTAAAGATTTGCCACCAAACATTGAATGGGGTAAAGAAAAACCAGATCTTTGGATTGAACCTGAATCATCAGTTATTGTACAGGTGAAGAGAACATTACTTATTACACATAATAATTGTCAGAAATAATTAAAATGTAACTTTTTTTAATAGGTGAAGGCAACAGAAATTATGACAAGTAACATTTTTAAAAGTAAAATAACATTACGTTTCCCAAGAATTGAAAAAGTTCGTTATGACAAACCATGGCATGACTGTATGACTGTTAAGGAATTTGAGACTATCATCAAGGTTTGTTAGTTTAACCATTTCAAAAATAATAAATGATAATCATGGACTGGTTAATAAAAAATTAATTAATTCAACTAATGTTTAACATTACAGCAAACAGAGGGAAAATTATATAATTCCCGTACTGATGAAACTAATTCTTCAGGTAAAATTAAAAAATCCCGTGTGTCAGTATCTGTTGATAAAAAATTTCAAGGTCCAGATTTAAGAGATGTAAATTGTATTAATAATATGTTTGAAGATAAAGAATTTTGTATCCTCAACGATAGTGAAACATTAAGCAAGAGTGAAATTGAAAAAAAAATTCTTGAATATGGTGGTCGAGTCGTACAAAACCCTGGTAAAAGAATCATTTAATCATCTATCATTAATCGATATTAAATATTTAGCACAAAATATTTAATGAAATAAAATTTGCATGTTATTAGGCAATGATACCTTTTGTGTTCTTGCTAACAATATTAAGCATATAAGGGCAAATGCAATAAAATTATCTGGCAAACATAGTATAATAAGCACAAAATGGATACTGTCATGTTTTAATGATAATGAATTTCTTAACTGGACCCCTGAAAACGTTTTGTTTTTATCCAAAGAGCACCAGCTATTAATGGATGAAAAATTTGATCAGTATGGTGACAGTTATACAGAATTAGCGACTGTTGACACATTACGCCAGGCAATGGATCGTGTTGAACTAGATGTATGCATAATTATTTTACTTTGAAGTTAAAGTACTAAATAATAATTGTATTGGTTTTATAATTGTTTATAATATTGTATAGGATGATTTAATTAATACAGAAGTTGATGCTTTTTTGGATTTCAAAAATGAACTTTTTAATGAAGAACAATGTTTCAAAATTTTTGAAAAATACCAAGTTTATTTTGATGATTTAAATTTAGTAAGTTTATTACTATTTTTTTTTTTTACAAAAATGTCCTCAATAATAAATAACAAATATATAAATTAGACAAAAATAATAAGAACTTAAATCAATTTAAATATGTTTAAATAGTCAAATTATACTCGTAGGAACTATATTTCAGACATCTTGGTCTAACTACTCTAACTAAACGCTTAGCAATTATTTTTTTATGGATATAATAGAAATGAATATTTTATGTATCACTTAACATTTATCAATTAATTATTATTCAATTTCTTTTTCTACGCATTTATTTAATACATATTAAGTATATAAAGTTATTAGAGTACATATCAAAATTAAATTTATAATAAGTCATTACAGAGTAAATGTGATATTGTCAATTAACCAAACAAATCTAACTTGCTTAAGAGTATATTATTTTTTATTATTATTACATAATAAATATATATATATAAAATTTAGGATTTTTATCTAAACTATCATACTATACAAATACTTATTTTATATAAACTATTAACTAATATTATATTGAATATGTTTCAGGATAATTTGCCTGTCAGAAATTTCCACACAAACTCAGTTTTAGAAATGCTAATATTTAAATTTAATGGAGGCACAGTCTGCAAAAATATTGATAGCAATACTACTCATGTTGTAATTCATTCAAGGTATTTTTATTACTTATTAACTAATTTTTAATTTTGGATACCATTCATATTTAATATTCTTTCTATTATTTTAGTAGTAAAAATAACGCTAATAAGTATCAAACTATGAAAAGAGATCGGAACCAAGCATTTGAAATTGTCGATGAGAATTGGATTACACAGAAAATAAAATGGTAGACAATTAAAAAAAATTGATTTGTGATATTTATTAAATTTCTTATTCCAATTTGTGCACAACTCTCTATAGTATAAACTACTACATTTATAATAATATATCTATACTATAAAAAAACGGGTTTTTTTTTTTTTTTTGTTAATTACATTCTTGTTTAGTTTTCACTCAAACTTACTAAAATTATAAATAAATTAAAAAAAAAAAATCATCATCCTTAAAACATAAATAGTCTACTTTATTAGCCAATTTGTCTCAGTTCATTGAAACAAAACAGCTTTAATAAATATATAATTATAATTGTTACTGATAAAATATTAATTTTTAATATTTACATTTTCCAAATAGTCTGTAACATAAAAAAAAAAAAACAAAATAAATCTGTACTTTGATAAATAAATAGTTAGGTAGGCCTGGGATGTGGGCTTTGTGTAATGATTGTTTGTATTCAAAGACAAAGGAAATCAAAAACACATTATTAAATTATAGATAAGTGGAGAATAAGGGAGGAAGTCAAAAGTTTATATTTTGAGATCTAATGTTCAATTCTTAAAATGTTCTTTTTCTTTCGTTGTTTTACTCTATTTACACGTGTGCACTTCAGCATTACGGATACATGTCTTACACTGCACATAACAACACCAATGAAATTTACATTCGCATTTTTCGCGTGTGACCAATCGTTGCGTATTGTAGCCCCTACCACAACATAATAAACTGCAACCATCCATTCCATGTGATGTACGGTTGCATTCTCGGCCATGTGTACCTGAAAAAATACAATATTATATAAATATTTGTATTGTTTGAAACTCAAATATTAGATAAAAAATTAATTACAGATTTAGAAATTCTTAAATTAATGATTATTTTAATATAATAACACAATATCCATTGACCATAAAACATAAATACATTTGGATTTGAAATATTTCTACTTCTGTAATAGTAAATATTCATTTATTCATTGTTATTTGATATTTCACAAATTAATATCAACTTAATAATAACTAATGATATATTTGTCAAGTTAATTTATAAATTATTGATCTTACACGTCTTTGCGGAACTTCAATAAACTATTCATACTAAAATTAAATAATGGTTTATAATGTTTTATTAGGTATTGTTCCATTAAATTTTGATATTATTATGATTGCATGTCAATGCGAGACTTAAAGACTTACAAGGGCTTTTTGACCCCAAGACGCCGATATACCTAATCATAAAAATTCGTGTCACTTCTCAGTACTCACTATTATAATATCAGTCGTTACCTACTTGTTAATAAAGTAAGAGTGGGTAATAACTATAATAATTCACCACAACTAACCATAAAAAACGAAAATCACACGTCAATCATGATTCACGAGAACGAGAACGTTTAATTTCGACGGGGAAATGCAGTCGAGAGCACAATCGATAATCATTATCGATTACAATACACGCACTTCTATAGTCATCATAACTCATACTACATAAAAGTACTTAAGTACATATAATAATATTATTATATTATACGATGTAATCGAAATCTTGAGGAAGTCTCGAGCTATAATAATGTGTTGACTTATTGACTATTGAGTTTGATAACACAGAATATAATCGTAAACACAGGCGTCAGGCACTTATATCTATTATAATAATATACTACTAAAAGTTAAAACGTTCAGTGGCATAATGAAGAGGGAGTGAGTTTATATAAGTATATACATTGTACACATGTAATAGTCAATAGATACATAAATGTATTAAAATTGTGCTCTTTGCTGATTTTACCAAATACCTATGAAGTAAAACAAAAAAACCAAAAGGTATAAATGAATGAATTATGGAAACAGTGTTATGTGTTTATTTGTTTGATTTTTTCTCTTTTTTTATATTATTTCTATACATATCAATTTTATTCGAAACTTTAATATAGTAAAATCATATACCTAAGTAAATATTAGATTATCATCGTTACTGCTGAAAGCACATAAATACATAATGTTGAAAAATATTAGGCATTTTAATTTTTATGACCAATTTCTAATACAATTTGGAATTTAGATTAGGTATATCCTTTTATTTCAGAAAGGATTTTTATTTGATCCTTTAAAGTAGGTATTACAAAAAAAAAAAATATAAGTACAAATGTCTCTAAGATTAATAATTATTACCTATAGAACCAGCAGTAATGTTTCTGATGCAGTAGTTGGGTGAGTCGTCGATATAGACGAGATCACTTGCCGTCGGAAGACTGAATCTAGGATCTCTGATCTGCAATCGTCCTCGCCTGGTAGCCCTTACCTCTATGGCTCCTTCGTACTTTTCTTTCAAATGTTCACCTGTAACACACCGTTATTATTACATGTATAATATTATACAACACGCACATACGTAAATATAAATATAATACGGATCAATTTTTTAATAGTTACATTGAATTTGATCATTTTTATAAGGCATTCCACTTGTGTGCATCTACCCCCACGATATTTGCAGTTCGTGCGCTACTTCGTTTATATTAAAACGTTATTGAATGTTTGTAAGTGGAAA
Source organism: Aphis craccivora (assembly GCA_009835225.1). Lineage (NCBI taxonomy): Eukaryota > Metazoa > Arthropoda > Insecta > Hemiptera > Aphididae > Aphis > Aphis craccivora. The sequence goes on from VUJU01000279.1 coordinate 44,452, forward strand.
AACTTATCATCGTTCTGGATTATTCATAGTTTTGTAGAAAAACATCATACATTTATATAGTGAGTCCAACGACGTTAAATCGAGAGGGTGGACAAAATAAGGATGATATAGACATTGTATAAAATATTAGAATAATATTATTCATTCATGCATTAAATTGATAAATATTTTCCAAGCATTATCTTTAACTAGGTTAAACCCTCTATAATTGTTGTATTAGGTATCTATACTGCATAAATACTTCAACGAATAAAGAACGACGACAAAAACAATGTTAATAATTACTCGGACACGTGGCATAAGGCATAAGTCAAAAACATCGGTCCGTCCGGCGATTTTTGGTTATTTTTTTCTATTATAGAGCCGCGCGTCTATATGCGCAGCGCTGAGGATCCAACAAGGCGCGGGCCAGGAACGTGTAGGTAATCGGATTAGAATATATAGCGATGACCGGGCGGCGGTGGTGTCACACGCCGCCTTATTTATGTACTAATGTATAATGCCTGTATGGCTATATATATATATATGTATACGATATACCTACGTACCTAGCTACGTACAATAATATAACGCGTGTAATATACTGGCGTCGGCGGCGGCGGTCGGTATATTACTAGGTATAATAATATAATATGCTACGTACAATATTATATAATATACGGACACACACGAACACTATTATGTTATTGGTCCATAAAACGAAAAAGAAATATGTCCAATAGTCGGGTGTTAAAATAACGACTAAAACGTCTGTCCATAAAAAAAAAAAAAGAAAAAAAATTATATTATATAGGCGCCCGCCGCCGTGCACAATCTGCGCGGAGCCGCGGACCGTTACTATGTATGATAATACGCACGTATATAATAGGCATCATACATTATGCCAGCTATGTATAATATAATGTACAAACTATATGGTATCGGTATGGTTAAGCACCTGTATGCCGTACATAATAATATATCATGTGTACCTTACCGTGTATAGGTACAAATTGGTTTACCTAATATACCGGCAATAAGGATGCATGTACGCGGTATGGAGACGACAGACGAAAATCATTTTTAAAACCCATTATATTGTCGTATAGGTGCGATAATATCACTGCTCGTCGATGATATATAGTGCACGGGCCATCCTTTATAATATACGGTGTATTATTATACAAACAGAGGAACAATTTTCAACTCAAAATTTTGACCTTGGCACCAATGCCTGCGAGGTTAACGCATCTTGCATTGATGATACACGCGGGGCGATATGCGTATACGGTGAACGTATACTGAACACCGCGAGCAAACTCGAAGTGTTGTGTTGCCTTTTATCATTTCGTTCATGCTCTAAGTCTTATATGACTATATAGTCTTGAACTCTTAAATTTATGTTTGACGGCGAGCCGCTTTATACACTATCAACTTTTGATTAAGAAATGGCTACACGTATACACATAAATGGTTTCATTGAATTTACCCGTGTTTTCATGTTTAACGGTATATTAAAACGTAATAACCAACACCTAGGTAGTTTTTAATTAAAATTTAAGCGTTAAGTAATAAAACTTAAAGTTTATACAAGTCTATATAAGAGTAGGTAGTATAAGAAGTGAACCGGTGGCCGCTGACAATTTCCACTCATCTAAACTACCCATACAAAATTGATGGTTTGCAGATACTTTTCACACGTACCTACATGACATCACATCGACATTATTAGAAAATAAAATGTGTTTTCGTTGTTATTTGAAAATGAAATTACTTTTATAGTCGATTCACCGCAACAGACATAATAAAGTGAAAAAAGTACTCGGGACGATATAAAATGCTAGAAAAGCGTGTATCGAAAAACGATTTCCAATATAATCGGTATATTCGCAGTGAAAACAATCAGTGATGTTAAAAGAATCACATAGAATATAAGATAATAATCGCATATTATTCTATATGTGTATGATACGCGTATATCATGTAGGCAAATATCTAAGCTAAATAACTATAAGAATAAAAGGGCAACGACTCGCGTGAACCCCATTATAACGATACACATACACATATAAGTATACCTAATATGAATCGCGTATAAAATATATCTATAATAGTAATAGTAGTAATAGTAATAATAATAATATGACGTTATATATTATATTATTCTGATGGAGGCGACACAAGAGTTTGTTCGCCACTTGGACGTAATCGTCATCATTATAACACCTCTTTCACTCACTCTATCTATATATTTCACTGCATCTAGAGGTACCTTATAATATATAATATATATATACATGCTACACTTCAGACCTACGTCGACGACGCGGACTCATACATCATTCACTGCTTGTATATATGCTGTATACGCGTGTATCTATATACAGGATGATTTATCAAGCATAACCACCCCCTCTTTTTACAATGAAGTTATTCAAAACCTGGGTTTCGAAATTTTATAAAACTTGAGATTATTTATACTATACTCAAGGAGACAGGAGTCCAGGAGTGTCTTGTGAAGATACAAACTTCTGTTTTTCAAATGACAACCTGCAGTGAATAAAGTAAATTATTTATTGGATATTTTCTCTGAAAATGTTGAAGTATCAAAATCAAAATTCGAATGAGTAGGTTTTCAGTTAATGAACCTTGTATACAAAGGATAGTGGGTTCACGATAATGAGTTTGGAAGATTTGGGATCTATAGTAATTTAGATTAATTATATTATATAAAAAAATTATTTTATAAAAATATAATTTATAAAAACAGAAGTTTGTAACGCCACAGAACACTCTTTAAGTAGTATAGATACATACAATTTCAAGAATTTGAAAATATTGTCTTTAAGAACTTATATTTAAAATTTTTAAAAATAAAAATTTAAATGAAAATAGGGTTGAGCATGCTTGGAGAATCACCCTATACACACTATTACATATGTATACCGTATATATACGTATGAGTACCCCCCTCGTGCCATTCGCTCGACCTATTGTATATACTAAGTTCGTCTACTCATATCAAGTATTATATTATAGTGTTATAATATTGTCTCTGCTTCGGGCAACACTTGTTTGGTGTACGCTCGTTAACACTCGCGCCCCAAGTGTCCTCAAACGCGAGTCCAGGCGTAAATATTATTCTCGTAAACGGAGCTCGGCTTTATACATTGTAATTATCGAGCCAAGTAGGCAGACAGACAAACGTAATACAGGAAGGAGATTAAACTTCCCCCTCACGGCAATGTTATACGAAAAAAATTATTTTTTTATATATTATATAATATTTGATAATTTGTAATTTATATTAGCCGTTATGAGTTATATAACTATCTCATCCCCTCCTCTACAGCCAAAATTTTTTTCTCTATACTTGCTCCGTGGACCGCAATGATGGCCATATGTAATATTATGGCTTGATTGTATGTTTTTTTAATATTAAAAATAAAAAAAATATATTTTTGGCATAGAAAAAAAAATTCCCAACCTAAAACATTGTCTCAATCCCTATATATATCCTGCACGTGTACAACAAGTAACAACAAACATTTCACCACACAGCCGAGTAAGATCCTAAAATATTTTTTTCGAATGTAACCCATTTAAAAATCACAATTTCCTTTACTTTTCGGCTCTACACTATTTTTGAAAACAATGACTTCAAAATTAATTTATATCCTTATACAAATATATAATATTTTAATTTTAATTACTTCCCATTAGCGGCTAATGGATGTAGATTTACAAAATATGTTTTTAAACAGTAGGTATAAGTAATGTAAAAAGGGAAAATGTTTTTCTTATGGTTCCTTTATATTTGTATAGCATGTAACTAATAAGATATTTGGTGAATTCAGGTTACTGTACTTAATAATATTAAAATATTAATTTAAAATTGGTAACTATAATTATAATTAGGCATAAATCGAATGATTAAAAAAAGACTAAAAATTGATTTTTTATTGTTTTATTCCTACACTATAACTACTTCAAGTTAAGGCACATTTTGTATAAATAATACAGAAGTCATGAGAATGTTTGAAATATATTTATTTTTCCGGATCATCTAAATAAAATTAGTGTTTGAATGGGGAGGATGGAAAAACATATTATATTTAAAATAATAATTCAAAGCATAATATGCTTTAAACTTGTATTTAAAACATTATAGGTACACAGAATGTTCAAGTAGATACCTACGCAAATAATAAAAAATGTATATATTTTTATTGTTGTAAAAATTTTCCCAATTCTACTTTTGAGCATTAAATACAGTTTTTAATTACAATTATGTCACATTCATAAATAATAAATATACATTATACAGTATACGTCTACACCGGTATCAATAGCATATCTATCATAATACTATAAACTTCCTATGATTGATTCAATTCAAAACATTTCTGAATTAAATTTAATGCATAAAAATAAACGAAAAAAACTTTAACTCCTCGATTTCGAAAATTGCAATAGTCCTAGTTCTAAACCGTACAATATACGATTTCAATACCTATATTGTAATATGCGTTGACTACGTTAACAATACAAATATACCTAACTTTAGTTATTAATTAAAATATACATATTATAATACGCACTTCTACTTCAAATATTTGTGATACGAAAAAAACCCGCGGGAAATGCATTTTTTAATTAGACAGAGACAGATTGCACTGAGTGAACTTTCTTTCTCGGCTATTATTAACAAAGGATAGTAGTATGATTTTAAAGTAAGTGTAAAGAACACCGCGGACACCCACGTCGTTTTTCGGTACGAACCAGTCGACTTTATGTAAACAATTTCGTTCTAAAACTTTTACACATTCGTATAAAATACACTAAAAAGTAATTTTAAAATGTTATGTAATATACACATTAATATAATATTATACTCTTATTGTTACAAGTGTTTGAATAAACGCCGTTTACAACCGTGAAACCGCGCGTACAGTGAAATATTATAGCTGTTACTATTATTAAAATGCAAACAATTTAAAACTTACGAAAAACACGTCTTCTTCACCCTGGAGCCACTCCTAACATCACACATGTTAGTCATCGATACTTTTACTCATTTATATTGTACTTACCTACATGTATTTATACATTCATTATCGTATCAGAAATCCAGTTTTGTTTTATATAATAATGATAGCAGTTACCTATACTCGTACAATTATCCAATAGGTACCTATACCTACCTACAATATTTTTATCGTATCAGATAGCCCGCCTTTAGAACCTATAGCCCAAAATCAAATTAATACAAACAACACATAATTCATTTCCAATTTATAGTATTGTCAGGTTTATTATTAAGATAGGTAGGTAGGTACCTACTTACCAACTTTTTTAAATCTTGAAATATTACTTTTTCACAGAGACTGATTTTCTCTTGCAATAAATTATTTCGTTCATAAAATCTTAAATAAAATTAAAAACAACAATTTATATTCACAGTAATTTAGTCGCACCTATACTATGTACGCATTGTAGTTATAATATGTGCTACAATGTGTAATGTATAGGTTATAATAATTAGGTACGTGTTCAATATTGATTAAGATATTAATTGATAATTCATTTATACCTTGACGCACTAATAAAATGTTAAATAATTTTGGTTTTTATATACTCAATATCTACTTATTACGTCAGTATATGTGTGTCTATTATAATAGTATTCCCTCATATTATATTATGTATTTATGTCTAGTATTGATTATTTCAAAACTTTATGATATGTTCGTGTTCAGTAGTCAAAATGCTTATATAGACATACACGACATTTTATAGCTCGGGGCAAACAATAATAATATTATACGTTGTGGTATACGATGCCATCCATTATTTCTTATATTATAATATCGCTTCAGGACTTCAGGTGATATTATATACGTCGAACTAATAACGCTATATGTATATACCTATAAAACATACGCGTTACGCATTATGTCTATGAAATAAATCCGACTTACGATGGTACATTAAAATTGTATTTGGACGAAACTCGTGTAAAATATACAAACATGCGTCGAAGACGGTTTATACACATCCCAAAACGTATACATATATAATATAATATATACTAATAGTGAATTCGGCGGCGGTATAACTGAAATTCCATGTTTACAATAATGCGAGGTATTATATGCATATGTGTGTGTGCGCACTGTATTATACGTGTTCGAGTTGTTTGTATACATATATCGTGAACTTTGAATAAGAAAAATATTCAAGACCGGCTTTTATATACCATCAGTTACACCGTATACGTTATATATAGGTTATATATGTATAACCTACAGCAAACGCGCGCTCTCCGCTTTTCGGACGATCAAAGGCGATGTTGCGAAACTAGAAATCGCCGCCGCTATCATCGCGGTGGTTCGTGTAATAAATTAAATTAAAAAGAGTAATAAAAAATAAAAGTAAAAAACCAGACCAGCGCGGTAGCGGCGGTGTGTATGAGTAGGTATATATATATATTATCATCGCGTATCGATTTCGGATACCAAAGCGATATTGTATACGCGGACGGATCTTTGCGGCAGGAATGTAGTAAACTATGTATGTATAATAATAATATATACTTGAATAACTAGGCCGCCGCGGTATAAAACTATATACCGACCAGCGAGCGTCTGCGAAGCCCGTTTAGTACAAATTGTCTTCGACAGCCACCGCGTTCCGATGCGTATAATTTAATAATAACATAATGAGAAAAAGTGATGCTGCTAACCCGCGACGACCGTCTTTGTGTGTAGGTATAAGTGCGTATATACCTACGAAACGATCGGAAAAAAGATTTTTGCGTCCCGTCTTGTCGGACTACATACTGCACCGGTCGGTCGCGATTTATATGTGGAATACTAGTGTATGTAATATTTTATATTCAAGTGTATACACCGCGAGTGTATTGTGAATATACGTAAATAAATAGAGCATTCTCGGACTCTCGGTGAAATTTGTACATAGTTTCCGCTTCCGAAGACCCTGATCTTCGTATTTATACACCTGCACAATACTAGTTAATAGCTGTTATACTATATGCGTGTATAAAGTTGTGTAGTTCAAAGATACTTCCGATCGTATAATACAATAAAAAAATTTCGATCGACGCTGCGGCTGCTGTCTGACTAGGTTTCTATCTATTATATACAAACATTATGCAGAATGCCATACATATTATACGTTATGTATTAAATATGGTATAATTATTATCTATCGTCCTCGATATCTAGTCGTTTCTTAGAGATTTTTTTCTTGTATGAAGACATGAAGTGTAATAACATCTTTATAGAATATCTTAGTTACTACATACCTATTGCACACTGCAGAGATACATATTATACCCCAGTTTTAAACTTAGAACTCGCAATATACAATTTTATACAATTATAATTATTTACTAGGAAACTATTTTAATTTTTAACATATTTTTAATTATAACATGTGTGTTATATGAATATATTACTAATTCCATTTGTAAGAAAAATAAACAATCGGTCCCAAACCACAACATATAAAATTAAATTTACATATTTAATTTACGTTTAATCTAAAGTCGTGTAAGCATTTATACAACAAGCAATATTGAACTAAACTGAAGGAAAAGTAATAGACTGTATAAATAATCATACAAAGATGTGATGAGTAACGTGAGTTTGGTTAGAAAATTATAAACTTACTTTAAATCAGTCTTCAAAAAAAAGTATATATGTATATATATTATACACCTAATAAATAATAATATATTCCCAATCTCGGCGGTCACCGGTATAGGCGGTAATAGTTGTTATTAGTTGTTTTATGCCCATATATATACGCGTTTAAAGGACGATTGTACATTTGTACACACACATGCATATATTATAATATTATTATGCATAATATAAAACCCGCAGTTTTTTATGTAACAAAAGCACAGTGATTACGCATATTGAATCGACTAAACAATTGTTTCTTCCCGGACACTTCGACACCCTTATCCAGTCCTACGTCATTATGTTTGTTCGTTTTTGATCCCGTCACAAAGCACTGTATGAAGGTATGTACGTATATAAGGTATGTACGTGAATGAGGAAATGCCCGTGGCGAAATTTCACGAACTGTAACGGACTGTTGCATACAATTATACGGTTGATATTAAAAAATAAAAACACACACAAAACAACAACACTATATAATATATAGGCAGTTGTATATATAGCATGCAGTTATAGGTACCTATTGTGTTTGTATACAGGATACATATTACATACTATATTTATGCATCCGAGTTCGTAAGACTGCGTATTAAACGATTATTGTAGAATGTCGAGGAGTCGCTCAGAAACATTATCGACTGAGAATAATCAACGATTTCGGTCGAATGGTTTCTTTAAATATCGTAATTATATACCAATATATCGCCGTTGTGTGGACGTTCCCCTGACCCTTTTAGATATAATATTATATACTACATATTATTAGAGTGGTCCTAAACGCCCATTTAACGAGCATTTATCTGATCTATGAAACTATGTAAGACATTCATATAAATTATTAAACGTAGATACTTAAATTGTATATGATTTCAACTTTCGAGCAACAATATAATATAATGCGTCAATATCATACGCACGATAAGTGCCCATAATAACAAACAATAACAATAAATAAAACTCAACACACTATACATCAGACTCGGGTATAAATGTGTAAAATATCCACTTGAAACTTTTTTCTCTTTATCAATTATATTATAATATAATACGATAAACCGTGTCAATGAAAACTGTAATCTGTAGTCTGTATAAATAGGCAGAGTTATTTAAGCGGTACACGCACATTTTTTATTTTTTTCCAGATCCCGTATCCATTTTTCTTTCAATCGTGGAAGCGAATAAAAACAATAAAACAACAATAATTATAATATATTCTCTCTCTCGATAATGTACGTTAATTTGTTTTTCTTGTTTTAGTTTCGATACAATAAGTATTATAATCGTATAGTACCCAATACAGTAATAACCATAACACAAACTCCAATCTGTCCGGCGCCCGTGCATACTGCATAGTTCACATATACATTAATACGAATTATACTCCACTGGTATATGTGAGTAATGAGTACCTACAGTAAATATATACGAGTACTATTAACTATATAATCATCATTCGAGTAACTAGGGGGTGCTTGAAGAAAGAAAAAACTAGAAGAGAATGAAATATAGCACACCCAGCTAACAAGTTATATAAAATATTTAAATGTATTTCCTGATGTTTTATTTTATTGATTAGGTATAAATTATAGTAGGTAGACAATTACTAGATATGTTTATTATCTAATAATTATTATATTAATACAATTTTAATTGCGAATAACGAATACAAATATAATAATAGGTATAAAGTAAACAAAACTTATACTTCAAAAAGAGTAAACAATACAATGTTTTTTACTTTTTACTATAAAATATAATATACTACGCAGTTGTACTTTTCTGTTTTATTACATTAATTTTATACCATAAAAATCAATTGAGTAGTTCTGTTCTATTGAAAATCGTAAATCGCCTACCCCTACTTTAAAAAGACTAAATAAATTATGACTAAATAAATAATAAATGAATACGTAAGTACACTAATTATCCAATTATTTATTCATAATAATTAATAATAAATAGTCACAAATAGCTCAATAAAATTAATGAAGTAATAATTCGCGGCGTCATTCCAATTAAAATTATCAACAAGCAACTAATCCAAAAAATCATTAATTCTAATGAATAATGACTAATGAGCGAAAAAATACGTCGATATCGATAATATGTTTGAAAAGAAATTAAGGTTTAATTACTAAACCAACCTAAACTAAATTAGTTAATTCATCAATGGGTAAATCTATTCTATAGTTGAGAATTTAAAAATTATTAATTATATGCCGAAAAATCACACAATGTACAAGGAAATATCATAGTAAACAAATACCATAATAATTATTTTAAAAACCACTACCGTGCCAATCTTAATCAAATCAAAAATTCAAAAGTTCCTATATTTTAGTTTAAAACATTATAAAATGAAAACCAATTTTTTTTTACTTAATCTAACCTATTTTTTTTGAATATATATTATTAAATCTGCTCATATCAGACAAAGTTTTGGCTAATATAAAATTCGTAAAGGAAAAATGTGAATTTTTAAGTTAACTACCAATTAGAAACCTAACCACATTTTCATTCGTAATTTACCATCCTTCAACACAGATATAGATTTCATAATGACTAATGAAAAGCTAGGCCATAATGGATTTTTGACTAAAAACATAACTCTACGTCTTACATGACCAAATGAAAACTCCACTCACTATTATTTTTTTACCTCTAGACTTCATTAAATAACAGTTATATCTTAAAATTAAATTAACTTAATTGCTGTACGAACATAAAAAAATAATTAAGCACATCAATTTAATAACTCTAACCCTGTGCGGCTGTGCGTGTAAATTAGGAAAACAAAATAAATATGGATTATGGCAGTAAAAAATCGTGAACATCCAGCAAAATTTTGTCAAACTCAATTTGGTCATCTGTCTGGAAACGAACATCAAATAACAAAGGATGTCGAATATTCAAAAAGATTTAAACCTCAGAAAACCTAATTTTTCAACAACAAAAAACTAATCCAAAATACAATAAATTCAAATTCAGTTTTAGAAATAGGTCAAAATCCTACGAAAAAATAAATAAAGAATTATTGGAAGATTTTTGGTCCTCTCATTGTGGAAACCATTGTACAATGTTAAATTATTCTAAAAAAAAAAATTAGACCTATTTTTCATGCATACCTAAAACGTCTAAAATTGAGATTCAATTAATGTATTATTATAGTTGTATAATTATCATTAACAATCTTAACATATTTAAATGCATCAATGATAATAAATTGTTATAATTGTTATCGGATGAAATTCAGAATTTCGTTTTGCCGCCGCAAAGTAGGTACTCATTACAAATACGCGTTTCTCACGTGGTGCGATCGACAGTAATAATTTAACACGTGCCGAACCCGTTCTGATAAAAATCACATTAGAGGGACTAGTATAACTACCGCCCCGTCATATCGTTTCCGGTGTCGTCAGTTCATACTTCATATAACACATAGTACACATATTATAAAATATTAAATACACAATAATGTGTAAGGCACGTCGGCTGTACCGGATATTTGCACGATACTTGGATTCACTTTCGACATCGTGCGTGATATATAATATTAAAATGTATTATATTTACAATATTTACGATACACGTATACAACATAATATAATAATATGTGTCTCGGTCACAAACTATCTCGTTGCGAACGACCTCTACGCATCTCCCGTCTAGGTTAGGTTAGGTATCATGACTCACAATATTATACTTCGTCGAGACTAATGGAACATCGGAAATCGCCGATAGGTACTTCGTCCGATGGTATATTTGTATCTCCGCAGCAGCAGCAGCAGCAGCAGTCGATTCGACATTCGGCGGGTCGCGCGTAATAATTCTCGTATAGCTTGTGAATAATAATAATAATAAAAACCACTCCAATGCCGTCCAAGGACGGAAGACCTTTAAATCAAAACGTCACATAAATATACGGATTTACATGTTAAGAGGAGAAAAAACGGCAAACTATACGGCTGGTGTCTCGCTGCGGTGGGGAGCACTGCTGAGATGAGTCTCTTGGAATGTCGTACCTACGCACAATACTGGTGATTAATTGTCTACTTGGCGACCTAATGGATTTTATTAATTGCCGCCTCTCCACCCGCCATCGTACCGCTACAAGACACGCGCCCACCACACGCTGGCCGCCGATATATTTGTTCCCACCGTAATAATAATATTATTATACTAATTAGTATTAGCCAATACACTTAGGAATAATATATTATACTTTTCCATATTATAATAATATACATACATATATAATACTATTGTCGTATATTATACTATATTATTATATTATATTATAAAGTGGCGGAGATGCTGGTGGAGTTGGTGTCAAACAGGTTCCCGAAACACAACACTATAATATAATATAATATCCTTTATAGGCGTAAGTACTCTATCCATATCACTATATACATTTAAATATTAGGTATACTGAAGGTATACACGCAGATAAATACACGTAGATAACCTATATATGTATATATTATATTTAATCGAACAGAAAAAATAACAGTTCAGTCTCCATTATTGTTAGAAGTCTCACGTGTGGCCGAAAACGGATGCGTATGATAATTGTTTTATATATTAGGCATCAATGCATCATCCGTCATTCTTTGTAATAATGATAATTGTGATCTGAACCAAACTACGATGTTTTATGTTTCCCGTTTTTTTTTTTATTACTACTGCTACTACTACCACTACTACTAGGTACCTTTAATGATATTACAACTATATATGAGTCTATATTGCACGCACGAGACCCGTTTCCGTCGATAACATCGGCGTTGTCGTCGACCGAATTCCTAATTTCCGTCATGTAACAATTTGTTGTTTTTATATTTAAGGTGTAATTAGTGTATTATAAATTTTATATAATATAAACTCATCCGGCCCAGCGGCTAGGCAGGTACTCACCCAACTCGCGAATAGACGGTAATTGCTGCCAACACGTAATCAAACTGCATGAACCGGAAACGCCATGGCATTTGCACGTGACTCTGGACTTCTTGAGCACAGCCTACCAACAAAGTTGACATAACAAACATTAATAACAAACAAAAATAAACAGCAGGAAATAAATACTGATAACTCAGGTCATCTATAGATTCTAGACTAAGGATATTTGGTATTCTGCAATTTTAGTATTTAGCAAAATTCGTTGTACATTTTCAGCGATTAATATTTTTAATATGTGCAACGTTTACATAACTATTTTATCTTATTTTCACTTTTTGATAATAAAATACAATTGTTTAAGAGACTGAATAAATTACGAGTTGCTTACTTTCAGTATTTTATTAAGTACATTTTTGTAACATTCAAATATTCAATAAAATCTCTATTTTAAATATAATACAAAAAATATCTCGATAGATCCAAAAATGTTGATTCATACAAAATAGTTTATTATTTAATTTAGAATCAAACAGGATATATTTATTAAGTGATTAAGTGGTAGTAATCAAGTATATACAATATGCATATAGGTACCACTTAAATAACGTCAAACTATATAATACTATGAAAACATTAAAAACTATGTATTATATAGGTAACTACAACATTAAACATAATTCAACGTAAGTAGGTTTTATTTTACCATATAATATTATGTACGCACAATAACAAATTATCATATAAACATGCTTGTCAAATCGTCTTAGATAGAATAAATTTAAAAAAGTAAAAGAAAATTAACTCAATGATAATAAGCATCGATACATCATCCTTTTTTTAAATCGTCGAATTAAGATTATTAAAATGTACAAACAAGAAATATCATTCTAATAAAAAACACAAAATTGCGAATTTGTTTTTGTTCGATAGTCATACAAATTATAGTCTATAGTTTACACATGTTATATCCAGCTATATATAACTGTGCAATTAAGCGAATATAATCATCTGAAAATCTATTCATAGAAACACTGGAAGACAGCTCCAACATCGCGTGTTTTATAAAATATTAAATTATATTCTCGAATAAATTTATAAATAATTACTTATGTTTGTATGTATAGTATACAAACTAAAATTGTCTATTAAAAAATATTAACTAGCATAGTTTGATTGTAATATGACGTGCTCAGTGACACGAAAACCTAACCCGTTTTTAAGTTTTGATTACAAATATTATATTTTATTTTATGTATTTTTTACTCGAATCCACTTCGTGCATGACCTCAGCCGTGCGTATATACAAGCCAATGACCACAGATTTCGTCCGTAAACACGTATGAAAAGTACCAATATTAAAAAGACAAATTGGTTAAAATGATTAGACATAATATGCACCGCACGCGTAATAATACCTTGCCGTGCTATCCAGCTACCGCGGGATCTTTTTGAAAATTACCGCATGTCATGAATATAATGTGGTAGCAATTTTACGGGGCCCTACCCACTGTACGTAAGACTGTATACTTAGGAAATAATAAATCATTATAATATGCAATAATATAAGCGAGCGATATTCCTGACCACTTCGTTTAATGATAGTATACAGATGCGATGTATTACTAATTATATTACAAAATTATAACTTTTCTCACCCGTCTACCAGCCTCATTGTTGTGCAGGTTCATCAAATTTCGACCTTGTTCTGGAGAGCCCTTTTTCCACCGTTTCTCCTTTTCCTTAACGTCCAAAAACACTTTAGTGAACCTAAATACAACAAATAAAAAATATTATCAATAAACATATCAACCATAGCTGCATAGTATTGAACTTGATACACTAGCGTTAAAATCACTAAGTATATCTATATTAGTATATCCAGTTTCTCGTTTAAACTATAAGCTGATATCTATGCATAAGTGTATTAAAATACTAATAAACCTAATCATATTTATTTTGATTATGTGTGTAGTGTGTATGCAATATATTCTTTAAGTTAAATACATCCACTTTTTAAAATTTAAATTTGTTGAAATAAATAGCAATTCACATTTTTTTTTTTATAAAAATCAAAATATTATTTTTCTTTATCCAATTTTTTCAAGTCTGGTTTTACGTTTCAATGTCATAAACTTATAAATAATACTTCAATATTTTGTTGTATATTATTTATAAGCATCTTAAAAATTTTAAATTGAATAATATTTCCTCGTTAAAAATTATATTCATATATAATGTACACATCTAACATTTTCAAATGTTTAAGTTAAATAGTTAAACTCAACATTTATCTTGGCTTTCTTTTATTTAAACCACTAATGAGTTATAGGTTTAGTTATAGCTTTCATAGAATAGTTTAATAAATAAAAGTAAAATTACTAATCAAAACTGCAGTAAAAAAAAATTAAGACTTGCCAACGCATTTAACATTTCATGTATCTAAATGCCAGATATAGGTAACGTACAAATGATTTGTAATTTAATAACACTAAAACAAGACAGTGGAACTTCACGATTGTAAATGAATATTCCCTCCCAACATTGCAGTGTATTGCTGGACTGTAATTTTTATTCTATATCTTAGGTATTGTATTATAGAGAAAAAAGATCTATGTGTATATGGAAGAGAGAGAAGCAAAGAGTGTATGCACATCATACACATAATATATTAGAAATCGTTAATAAATTTTGTTAATCGTTTTCACGCAGCACTCATAAGTACCTAGTACCTATTCTCATCGAGCGTTATAGATACGAAATTATGGATGACGATAGTCGATAATTAATCGGCATAAACCCAAATATTTTGTAAATGACTATAATTATTAAGTACAAGTTTCGAGTCCTGTTTGTGTAACACTTGGCCAAGCCACGGCTATAATATGACTTATTGACAACCATAATTTTGATTCAGGATTTATATTAGGTACGTTCATAATATTAAATACGTAGACACGTAGTCCTTTATTCCACGTGAACTCGCGTATTCCCATACTCCTATCTTATTCATAATTATCGTGTTCATGTTATTAGGTTAAAAAAATTAAAAAGTTATGTAGCATTTTGTACTTATATTTAATCTATTTCTATATACAGACTTATTCTACAAAATAAATGGATTGTATCTGCTTATAGTATGTTTTTTTTTTAAACGCTTATTATTATTATTATTACTCAAAATAGTTAAGGTAATTTGTTTATGTCTATCCATACCACGCGGTTAATCGTTATGGGGTAAGAGCTGATTAGTATATAATACGATAGATATATAAAGATACTATTCCGGAAGCTAATCAAGCCAATACGTCAGCTTCTCACCTGCAGTATGTACAGTATAACTGCAGCAGGAGGTCGCTATAAGTCCGCTGCGTCGCAAGACCAACGATACAGGTATATAGGTACTATTATATTATATTAAAAATTACCACCGGAATAAAAATCACCTACACGCATGTATATAATAATATAATGCCAATGGGTGTAAATGCCGTAGCCGCGATTAGACCTGTCCGTTTAATTGGTTTTAGACAACCCGCCCGAAAATTATATTGTAATTACGAGGGTTACCGCCGACACTACCAGTTATCGTATAAGTACTATACATTAGCCGGTGTCCCCATTAAGAAGCAATAGATCGGTCGTGCGTATAATATTATAGGTACGCCGTGAAAACAATGGGCTCTCACAGTCACGGTACACACCGTAGGAATTTTAATATTACGTGTGCTCCGAGAGAACCTATATTTATTTTAACAGCTTCCAGACCGCTATAAATCCATGACTCAATAATAATAATAATAACAACATTATATTATTATATTGATATATTGTAGGTATAAACTATAAGAGGCGGTAAGAATATATGCATATCGCAAAGCGGTAACAATAATAATCTATACGTATAATATTAATTATTAATATATTATATGTTGGTACAATCGTTTATCGGCCGTAGTTCTCATGCATATGATTATTAGGTATATAATATATGAATTATGAACATTGAACAAATATAAAGACCTCTCGAATGTGGTGATTTCAACGGGGAAGGGGCATTGCGATAATATCTGTCCGGTTGCTATTACTATGACGTTAGACCGTTAGAATTTGTGCAAAAGGGTATTACTATATATTACAAAATAATAATTTCATATTTCAAAGCAGAATATTTTTTTGAGAATTTCAATTTATAAAAAAAATTTTGCTCGTGAAATAAAATTTTAAATGTATAATATCACTTCTATCATTTAAAAAAGTAAAAAAAACTTGAAAAATTATAACGACAAAAAAATAGTAAAAAAGTCATTAAATATTTAATAACTTTTTTACCATTTTTATACATTATATTATAATGTATGTAAGAATTTAAACTTTCAAGAATTTCAAGTTCCAGTGAATAATATTTTTTAATAACAGCAAGTTATCCAAAATTAGGTTTGTATATATATACATTTTTACATTTTTTGTTTTCAGAGTATGAACTCAGAACTACTTATGAGAATTCTTATATTATGTAACTTTCAAGACTTAACTATAAGAATTGAACATTTTATAAATGTTAGTATAATTTTTGTATCGATAATTTCAGGTATCTATACTGTTGCTTGTTTTTGAATTACAACAAAATAAGTAAATCGATGTTTAAAAAACAAGTGATGAGCAAAAAGTCCCATTTTTTTGTGGGTTTTCACGATTATTTTGTTAAGTACTGAGAATCTTCCATTCGTACATCTCAATTCACTGTCAAAAACCACACTCAAGTCGATAATAATTACAAAACGTATATACATAAAAAAAACTATTGTTAAATCAACACATTTATTGTTTCCCTTAGAATCTAAAAACTTAAGTAAAAATTTAATTCATTTTTATACTATTTTAATAATTTATTTTATACATTTATTATACATGTATGATATAGGTAGTGGTAGTATTACAGTGAAATATTGAAAATTATGAACTGAGTAATTTTTCTATGTATTTTAAATACTAGGTATATAATTATCTATTTTAAATGTATATAGATTCTGTACACGGGGAAATATTTATGTAACTTATTTGATTCAGGCGTTTAAAAGTTTAAAAGAATAAAATAGGATGGCAACCTTAAAAAAGAAAAAGAAATAAAAAAAACACCAAAGAGAATAACCCCCAATTAATTCATGTACCTATTTTACCTCCCCTCACACAAATACATACTATAGTGAGTTGGTACTGCATATAAGTTATATGTATAATTATATAATAATATACTACCATCAATATTTTATAAATTAATTTTGTATTATAGTACAATTGTATCTACATAATATGATTAACAAAAGTCAGCTAGCTGAAAATACCACTAGTGAGTATTGAGTACCATCGATTGATATTATTATATTAATGATTTTATACCTGTTGTTGCATCTTTTTTTTACTACTTAATTCATGAATTCATTATTTATATTTTATTGTTTCATAATATACGTAAATAATATGTATTAAACTCGAATAAATAATACACAATTGGTGAGCGAGTACAAGCTACGGATTTAATCATTAACAATTTATTTTCTATTTTCAAGAAAATTTGTATTGCACTTCCACCGAAAACTCAAACCAGTTTCTCGTGACTGGCGAAAAATATTTTTGCGCGTCACGTAAAGTAGTTTTTTTGGCTATCTGTTCGGAAATGTTTACCTGGTTAGTGGTTATTTATACTTTTAGATACGGGAACAGTGAAAAAACACAACTATAAGTTGTTTCATACCTACGTTGAAAAATGTTTTTTACGACCTCCTGTCTGCGTTATCGTTTTACACATTTTTGTGGACAACAATTTTTCGGTTAATTGAACGAATTCTTTTTTGTCTTTTTTTACGAACATAACAAAATAAATTTATAAGAAGTAAGTAGGAAGATAGGTGTTATAACTTCTGAATATACACATACGTGGTTTACGTAATAATAAAAGCAATAAATTACAAGGCATTGACATTTTACATCATTATTTACTTTTAATTTGTTAATGCTTACCTACACAATTTTAAATATTTTAGGTAATATAATAAATTATACGAAAAACCGTTTCACAACATTAGAAATTTTAATTATTTATTTATTATTTTTAAGTAATATTTTGCATGTGTCATGTCTTAGCAATATAAAATAAAATTAGTGGTAACTGGTAAGGATATAATAATGTATCTACACTCTACAAGTTATTTATTAATTAATTAATAAATTCACTATCATAATATTCATATTTTCAATTATTGAGTTTTATACAATTATAAATGAATGATACATACATTACCAATTTGTTGAAGATCTATGTTAAATTAGAACCAAATATTATTAACTATAAAATGGTTTTAAGTTGCAAGTGAACGTAAAACGTTAATATTAATATAGGTACGCTCGCATTATAACGTTTTTATATGAATATTATTACCATTATGAGTTTGATTTAATGTTCATAAATTATAAGTGATAATTATTATATTTTGAGCTTAATATGTTAATATCTATTTGGAAAATATCAAAGGTAAAATAATTTTTCAACGATTACAAAAATTCGATAAGGATCATATATTTTTTTAAATGTAAGAAATTCCACATCACTGAACATTTCATACAACTATATAAGGAATAACAATGGCATAACTAACTAACTCTATACATATTATATGTACGAGAACGGGAGTTTACAACTGTCATCTCATGGTGGTCTAAGAGCTTAGAATTATAATGACTTTCATATAAGCTGCCAATCTGTCATTTAAAAATGTTCCCGATTGATCTGATTGATTGCATTGTTTTTATTTTCCCGTTTTAGTCAATATTTACTGTATACGATTCAGTCAAAGCCAATTGGTTTTTGTAATATAATATATATATATATATATATATAAACTATTATAAAGACATTTTTTATTGTATTATACAGAATGGATTTAACAAAAACGAGTTCAAGCAACTTAACTGTTCTTAAAGTTAAAATTTTTTCTTGGTTATCATGCAATTTTGTACATTATTGGTATTAATGTTAAGGCACACAATTGTTGTGAAATCGTGATTAAATTTTTAAGGGTTTAATCACCATAATCTCAAACATATTTTAATAATAGTTTCTACTCTTTATGATAGATGTCGATTTCACCGTATATAACCACTAACCAGTAACCAATAAGCTAGTTTTTATACTTAAATTTAATATTTATTACAATCATATACAAAATCGTATATGATTCACGGCCATTGAAACAATTTCTATGTGCATGCATTGTAAGAAATACTTTAAATCAAAAATATATTTAAACATGAATTGCATTAATTGTACTAATTCAATAGTATTGAAGTTTTAAAACTATATCGCGCCTGTTAATTAAAATAAGGGTATTTATTTTTACATTTGTAATGTTAAACTATTTTGAAAGATATCAAAAACACACTTACTTGTATCCGTATTCCATGTTATCTCCACAACCGCCCCAAACCCAATCTCTTCTCAAATCCTTTGGTCTTCCTGATCTCGAGCAACTGCAAGTGTTTAAACGACCGTCTCTGCAGGCACGGGCCATAGCGTGCGCAACGCCGGCTGCTTTGATCGCTTGCACGAATGCTGCCTCGCGGCTGCCTGTAACCGACATAAACACAAAATATTAAACTTGATCCCCATACAGTTTCAGCACGTTAAATCAAAAACACACACTTCTAAATGCAAATTAAAATAATAAATTTATACTATTTAGGTAGTTTACTTAATTATAAACTATAAACATAATAGGTTAAACCTCATCGCCTTCAACTAAAATTACAGTCTGCAGAAAATGAAATTGTTCTTTAATCAGTTAATAAAATAAGGACAAATATACTAATACATTTTATACAGTTTATTAGGATTTGTGTCTTAAGATACCTTTTGGAATTTTTAATTGTATTGTTTAAGTTATATTTATACACTTAAAAATAATAAGTGAAAAACCACTTAAAAAATTAAAATTAAAAAAAAAATCAGGGCCGGCCTTTATAGATTTTTCGCTGTCCTAGGTAATTTTAACATTTCTGTATACTAGATAATAAAATAATTAATTCGATTTGGTCCATTTGAAATTTAACACCCCTAAACTAGTGCCGCCCTAAGTAGCTGCCTATCTTATCATCGCATTGTATACTAGCCCTGCTTTTATTTAAAAAAATAAGTGTATTATAGCACAACAATCGCAATACAAAAAGAGAACAAATAGAAAATATTTAACAATTTAAATTAAGAAACCAACCTTGGTGATAAAATATATTGAGCTGAGATTAATGGATAATATTGATGTATCAAATTTGTCTTAATTTTAACAATGTTAAAATTTTACAGCATATATTAACTTCATACTAAGATACATAGTACAACGTCGATTATATTATATACTTACATATCAAAGGTAGAAACTAAAAAACTATTATTAAGTACAAACTAAAATATTATAAATCATTGACATGTCAATTATGGATTTGGTTAATTAAAAAAACTGTATGCTCATATATTACATAATACATACTTTTTAATCAGTAAAATTAATATATTTATTATTTTAATTTTATTTATTGATGATTAAAACAAAAAGTTGTTTAATATTCAAATCACATATTTAATCAATTTTATGGTTCATACACTACTCGTATATAGGAGGTTGGCCCACACGACGTTTCAGAGGCTGTTTAATTATTTTTTATCGTAAATTTAAAACATCAAAATAATCAGAACTTAAGTGATATCAGCCCAACAGCCCAAATAATACTATACAGATTATACTGAGTAGCTCTATATTAATTGTTTGTAATAGACCTTTTTATAGTTTTATATTCGGTATAATTTAAATACATAAAGACAGATAAATATAATATATATATATTGATTTCGCGATAAAATATGTGTATGACAAACCAGACAAACTACTTGATTTTATTATTTTATGATAGTCTTGTCGATTAAACCAATGCTTACGATAATACGATGTTGCAGGAAGTTTTGTCTTTAATTTTTTATTTCCAAAGATTTTAGAGCACTCTCTTTGCAACATACTAAGCCACAACTAATTTATAACCACGGAGGACCAAATATTATGAGAAAAATATTGGCCAAAATTAAGTCTTATAAATAAAATTGTAATACTTTAATTTGATCTAACATTACTGCAGGGGCAGTCTTTACTGCGATCGTTAAAAATTATGTATAATAGTATCTATAATGTATTTTGTTTTAATATTTAAAGATATTTTAAAAATTATTATACAAAAAACAAAATTATACTATAAATAACTCAGTTACAACAATCGCTAAATTTCACTCGATTTTGCTATAAATCAAGTCATTTGAAATTCGAATATATCCCTTTATGACGTTGTTGTGAATAAACTACACACACGCTTTTTCTAGATTATACGTGTCTGTGCATAAAATATGATAAATAAAAACAAGGACAGAACCCTTTTCATCCATTGCTCTTGTTCGGCCAAAATTAATATGACTAAACTTGGGGGGACATTTGTCCCCTGTAAAATGGATATCCCCTCTGGGATGAAATATGTGGCATTTTTGCCCCTATCAAAAAAGAAATATATTAAAAACTGTCGCTAGAATATAAAATAAAAATATTTGCGTTTGTATTAATACTTAATATAATATAAAAAAATATTTTTGGCACACTCAAAACTTTTTATTAAACTACGAAATGTCGATTTTCTTTTCAGGAAACTGCAGAATATTGAGTTATCGTTTTAACGATTTATTTGTTTCGTAAATCCGCATTATTTTAAGATTTATGTGTTTACTATATCTAATATAAATGTAAATTGAATTAAAAATGTTATCTATAATGATACTTAAACGATTCAAGACAAGAAGACAATTAAAGCTTTATTTCTAGTATAATTCCAAGTACCTATACATATTATGTATTGTAACCTCTCCTTTTTTCTCCTCTAATTCAACTATACATATTAAACTGTATTTATTATTTATTTCTAATCTAATACTCGACTATTAAATCTATAACTATATTAAATGACTGACTTTTACTTCTCGTCCTTGATTGTCTCGTTCGAGAATCGATCGGAACTAAATACTAAACTCTCTCTGGCTGTCAGCTACCTGTGATTATCCATGGCTATAACACACACATAGTAAATCTGCCAATCTGTCCCATATTCCCAAATGGAAGGATAAAGATGACAATGATAAATACAAGTGTTATCGCATCAATGTGGTTGAGTTATGCCATTTATTTGCTCAATCCCATTTTAAGAAAGTTAACATTAATCCACCCATTCCACCCCCCTCTTTAACTGCAGCCTGATTAAACGCAACATAACTGGCTAAATTACTTATCTTAGGTATTTTATTTTACGATTCTTATTTGTCTTCTAACTGTTAGACAGAAATAATATTCATCAATTTATTTTAATTTTATGAAATCCACACTTATAATAAACTAGATCCCAGCAAATACTTAACTACTCCTGCGTAATTAAAATAAATTGTAATTTTACCAAAAATAAGAAATGCTTCAATGATACCGAGTAGTTTTATAAGTTTGAGTCATTTTTAGTAATGTAATGGGTATTACAATTAATTATTATTGCATATTATTAATTTTGCCAACTTATTTCTCAACTCTCAAATCATAAACCTTCTGTAGGTTTAAATTCATCCAAAAAAAAAGTCAGTTTACGTGTTCTCTGTTATATTATGTAGTATATAATTATAGGTACGTACTTGTTTGCAAATCGGGTCCGAGGAACGGCGCACCGACGTTCTCGGCAGTCATGGAACAGTTCCACCGTCGATGCAAGAATTGCGCTCGGCATTCGGCGAGTCCAGCTTGTACGCCGTACCGAATGGAGGCCAAATGTTCCTCGTAGAGCAAACACAGCTTGGCCTGGCCGGCAGAAAGACCGGTCACGTTGTTACACTTTGGCGGCGGGTCTGTAGGCAACGACGGAGGTAAAGGCGACGATGACGGCGACAAGAGCAACGGGTCTCCTATCATGCTCATCGATCCACCGCTACCGCCTACCATCGTTCCCATTTCACTTACGGAGACATCGACGCCCCCGACCCCTACAGCGCCGCCAGACGATTCCGGCGGCGTCCACGGCACCTGTTGTGCGTACGACGGCGACTCTTTGAAATGTCTGCAAAACACGTAACATAATATTACTATCAACTATATCATTAAAATATTAATAATGTTATATATTTAGGTACGATTTATATGGTGTACTTAAAACATCGAAACAAGAATTTTTTTCTTTCATATATTTTATATTAACAAATTAATAATAAATTATTTATTTAATCAATTGACGAAATACGCCTCAGAGGGTAATATGTAAGTAAATTATACTAATTTCCATAAAAGTATTATATTTATACGATTATGTGTAACATTCGCCGGGGACGGAGAGCCACAGTGGTGACGCAAGAAGCCTCGAGAGAAAACATCTGATTAGGTCCCTGGAAAATTCTGAAAAGTGTCGCCTTACGCCAACGATATTTTAATTGCACATTTTTATTTTATTTTAATAGTATACATACTATACGTCGAATAAAATTTCGAAATGAACTGTCGCACCCCCGCATCAGACGGCAGATTTCCAAGTAGCGGTACCGAGAGAGCCACGCAAGAGGCGTGGTCGTGTCAATCCGACCGGCAAAATAGTAATAATATATAGGTCGTGACTCGTCGCGTTTTATAGTATAAAATATATAACACAAGCTGCAGCGGAGTAATAAAATATACATAATATAAAAAAGCGAAACGGTCCGGGGACACCCAATTAGTTAAACGTCTACGCGGGTCCTCGTACAACGCGAGCTCCGCCCCCGTACAGCCCGCAGCACGCGCTATCGCGACGATGGTCCTTATAAAAAAACGTATATATATATATATATATACAGAGCATAAGTCTGTGAATATAATACGGTATTAAGTCCATGCGGCGCAGACTTCGGGCCTCCTATAGCAGAACTTTTTTATAATAATATGTTCTTGGACGGGATAAAAAGCATAATATATACAACAAACGTATACCTCCCATTACGAGCAATATTAATATATCATATATATTTTCGTGTGTACCTACGCTCTTACACTCTCCGCTGCTGCTGCTGTTCGTACATACGCCGAGGACCCGAGGGCAATTATATATATTATAAAATATCGTAAACGTACATATTATTATTATTATATGCGCATGCAACGAAAGCCCGTTTCCGGGTGGGCGGTGCTCGGCGGCGGGGGCGAAGGGTTGTGACGGCGGGAAGTATAACGACTTAATATACCGTCGGCCGCGCGGTGTAGTAATAGCGCTGAAGTGGCGGGTGGCGGCGGCGGCGGCGTCGGCGTCGGCGGTTGCGGTGATGGTGGACGGCGATGGTATATATACCGAAGTGCGGGACTGTGCAACGGCAACGGTATACATAAGGCGAGGGGAGTTAATATTTCATTTGCATCCGTTCGACCGTGTATAACTAACTATATTTCACCGAGCGCGCGCGAGCGGTAATCATAAAACGCCGGCGGGCTCCCGAGACCGTGCGTACAATATATATGTGTGTGTGTGTGTGTGTGTGTGCGTATTATATTATGATCGTCAGCGTGTGTACCGAGCGGCGGCGGCGGCGGCGGCGTCGACGGGACGAGACGGGACGGGCTCCCGGGACCGCGCGGCCGTAAATATAATGTGTACACGCGATGTATAGCTAAGCGAAAGACAAGAAGCGTACACGGGGCGGCTCTTGGTGCGCACCGAAAACAAACAACGTGTTCTATGGCAGCAATATACATGTCGAAACCCCTTGAGCGCGGACCACTGTTGTATAGGGCGCGCGGTCGTTCGGCGTCGGCGGGTTAGAAAGCCGCCCGGAGATGATGCGCGAGTAACCGGACGACGTAATTAATTACCGTTAAAACGTTTGAGCTTTCGATGACTGCGATTTTTTTTTTTTTTGTTATCGTTTCCCTACTATACTTATACATAATATATTTATTAATTAATTATTATTATTACACAATAATAATCGAGTGTTTGGTATCAATGATTGTATTTAGTTTAAATTATAGGGGATTCGTCCGAAATACGATCTACAGCACGGCAAACATCTATAGGTACAACGATTAACTTATGCTCTACCATATATTATTGTAATATATTTCACAAACTGTATAAAACGGTTATTATTTAAAACAACTACAAATTATCATTAAACGTTTATAAAATAAAGCAAAAATTAAAATTTTAATTTCAAAATAGGACAATTACATTTATTTGAATCTAAATCTATATCTTATGAATATCCTATATGAAATCGATAAAAATAAATCATCAGATTTGTATACTGATCTATATCAGGCTTCAATTAAATAAATATTTCTAACGTAATTTAACGATTTTTCAAAATTTTCAATTTTAAAATTGTCCACAACCATTCATTTAATGTGTGCATAGTACATGGTAGTGTTAACATTTTAAATTGTGTGACAGATCGCAATAATCATATATTACATTTTTAATCTTAAAGTAAATCGGATATTTAATGGATGCTCAAATTAGATATTTATATATAGATACATTATATTTTTTTGGATAATAAAAATAATTATTATTATTAGTTATACTCTGCATGTATTCATTATTTTTTACAAATAGATACAGAAAATTATGATCAATCACAATAATTATTTTATTATCTATAACCATGCAATGGTATAACCCTGTATAAAAACAAGAATTATATATTAGATTTTTAAGAATTGAAGTAAAACTCGTGTGTAAGCCACTATGTATTATATGTTGGAAAACGAAGCTACATACTCTTCTCGAATTTCAAAGAATTATTGATAGATATGACTTTTACCGAAAACGGTCAATAATTTTGACTCTATAGATTATATTATATTATAACAAATAAATAAACATTCATTTCTATTTTCTATACATTTATACATACAACTCTAAAAAAATGATTATCATTATTTATCTATATTCTATATATTGAATACAACGCATGCTCGTCGTCTTAGATTTTATGATCAACTAAACAGTATGATTTTTAAACAAATTATTTAACCGCGGTACGTGTTATATACAATACTAGTTAAGCGCTAGTCATACTTTCGTTCTTCACTGAGACATATATCATACACCATATAAAAAGTATATGATATATACAATATACCTACATAGAGAGTAGAGTTTCTAAAATTCGTAATCAGTTAGCCGACAAAGTATTTTCAATAAAAATTATTAGATTACAAAAAAAAAGATATGTTTTTTTATAAATTCGGAGTATGTTTTACCGTTAATTTACCCGACAAGAGAGCCAAAGAAATATGTATGTATCGAAATTTAAAAAATATACATTAAAATCTCTTTTTAACTAGAAATGCTGTACAAAACAGCCGTTTAATGTTCAGTTGACATGCGGTATACAGGTATACACACCGACGTTCGGACGTTTCCGGTCAGACCGCCAAACAAAAAATAAAAAAAGGCTTCCGTTTTGTTGTATATTTTTTCTTCTTTTTTATATACTTTCGCGTGACGGATTGCGCTATAAATCGTTCGAAAAACATTTTATTTAAACAAAAGCCGGTTTTGTTTGCGGTAAGTACGCTCAAAGGATCAAAATGAATAATATACGGCGCACGCAGAAACGTTTCCGAGAAAAACATTATATTTATTATTATATATTTTTTTTTTATTAAAAAGAAAATAGACGAACTCATACATATATATGTATGTATAATATAAATACCATAAATATTCTTACAAGACTGTTTATAATTCGTTATGAAAAACGTGATGCATACATATTATACATACACCTACTTTTACGTAAGTAACAAATTATAATTTTTAATATATATTTTATAAAAAAATGTGTACCTTAATATTACGCATTCTTACTTATTTTTAACCCTATTTACTTTTTCTAGCGATGATGCACACTGCACAAATATACATGTATGCACTTATATATAAAAATATTATTAATATAACAAATTGAAATCGAATAAAAACTGCACTTAAATTAATATGAATATCCTGGTATAACTAACTCGTATATTAGATAGCCAATCGGACAATCGAATTATTTACATTGCGAGTAATTCAAATTTCAAAATCTACCTCGGAAAATAAAAAAGTCAACCAGTGAATTGTATAACATTTGATACCACACAAAATCAGTAGATACGTTTTATTTTATTGTATTTTATAAGAAAAAAATAAATAACTTATTACATTGAAAACTTGAAACCATCGGAAACAGAGTAAAATAAAATTACGTAGAGTTATTAAATTATTATTATTGTTTGTTTCAACAAAATGCTAAACTAATAATTTATTTTATATATACAAATAAATATTGATGTACATAGAAGTTCGTGTGTTACGAGTAACATAATGACCTTCAATTATAACAACTTTATTAGAATTCGTATTGTATATTATACTTCGATAAACAAAACATTAACCAAACGTGTATATTCAATATAAAAGAAGAACAAGTTACACAGTTATAAGTTATAAGTTATAACATAAATTTTCTAATAACACGATTGTCCACTTATAAAATATTACCAATACATTACAATTGATCATTATTTATGTCTTGTATATATACTTATTAAACTGCCCTTAAGGCCTTTTAATAACCATCAATACTATATATTATTGCATTTCAGACTTCAGTATTTCACTGTCTAGTATCTTATATAATTCTGTTTGGTTTAAATTAAATATAACAATTACTCTTCACTACATCATATTATATACAGTTCACATCCCAAGAGTCCATGCCTAACAGTTTTGAATCGTGATTTACAACTTTCCTTTATAAAAATTCAATAGAACCAAACATCGGACATATAAATATATAATAACATATTGACAGACTGTACATCGAAATATTAATTAATGTTTATGGGTATATTATAAGCTATAATTTATAACCTAACAACTTTTTAACAAGTTTGACTCGAAAATTAATAACATAAAAACTATTTATCAACGTGGCTGTCGTCAAATTAATTAATCCCCTGTAGATTGTCATCTTATTTCGTCAAAGTACTTGATAAAAGATATAGCTTCGAATTAAATAGCCACTGTGACAGCTAGTACTTAGTAACATCACGCATATACCCATTACTACGGCATTACTCTTCACAATAAACAGCTCTACCTCGTTTTTGAACTATAAAATCTCGATGATATAATTTCGATATGATCTCTATATGTTATTAATTTAATAGGTACTTATAAATATGTCTGTGCTGCATGTAGCTCTTTTACCAAACTCGATTCATTTAAACTGAAGACACCGCAGAATCTAAAGATTTTAATATTCCAAAGAAGAGTGCATGGTGACCGCTGATTACTTGCAGACACGGTATAGTTACCGAACTTCAGAAGCTCAGGATAATAATAATAATATACGGTAGGTATATCATACACTTCAATTCGACTATAACACAATATTCGTATACACAGCTGACAGTGCGACTGTTATTATACGAGTATTCGAATGAAACTTCGCGACAAATCATATTAATCCATAGCCTCTTGTTGTAATATTAAAATAAGAGTAAAGACTGTTGTAGTAAATAAATGACTTTCGTTTGAAATCGTCCAAAACAAAAACCGTGTTATTCGCATAGTTCGTAAAGTGACGCTTGGTAGGTACGTCAAAAGTTACAAATGATTTTGGAACGATTGCGAAATTGCATGCAGGAACACAATGTATACGATGAACAATATTATGTATATGTAACATTCTAATATATATGAGTGTGTATGTGTGTATACGCAACAGAATGTCACACTATGATCGCATCTTTTTTCAAGTTCACTGCGACGATGAAGTGTAACAAAGCACACCACTACAAGGGTATAATAATAGTCTTTGATATTTGAAAAATTCAAAACATTACTTGACACCCCCATGAACGGCACACTTATTTTAAACGAACTTACACAGTAAGTATATACGCGCACACACTACAGACTGCAGGGGTAAAAGTTTGATTCTAGCGTACAGCTATACTGCAGTATTATAGCTAGCTGTTGCCTGTTAAAAGGATAAGATATAACATGTCCGGTGAAGGTCATATTATTCTACACATTGTTGGCGTACAATGTGTATAACTCTCAGTATACGTATATATCACGATAAAATATTTTTATTTTTAATTACCAATTGACCTGTAAGAACAGAAATCGTCATTGATAAATTACTGTGATTTATAGATGCATCAGACAGTACAGAAATGTTTGTAATTAATTATATAAAACAAAATTCACTCAGCTAGGTAATAGTTATTAAAAACGTCTGTATATTAGTCAAACTTGACTACACTTTTTAAAATTGTACAACATACAAAATTAGTTGTTGAATCATAAAAAAATGTATTCTTGATGTAAACAGTAATACGCATAGTAATTTAGAAATATTTATAGGAACTTGGAAGTACACGAGGTATATGTCTACATTACGAACTAGTAAGAAAACGATCAGTTGGACAATTTAAAAAAAGGATAATCGAATATAAAATATGTAAAACGTACTGAAGCAACAGAAAGTCGTCACAATATATGTGCAAATTTCTCATACCTAGGTATATCGCATGTATAGTTGAATAATAATGTGATTATTAATTCATTTGAATGTAATAACCAGTATACAAAAATAATAATTGACTCATCGTAAAAATATAATAAATATGTAATTGATTTTTTTTTTATGCTGCATAATATTACGCTGTAATATAAAATATTGTATTCAAATATAAGTTCATCAGATTTAATCCAATAAGTAATAATATGATGATATTTTTCGAGAAATACCTATAACAACAATTTGAAATCGAAACTAATTTTAAACTTAAGATATCAATTTTAATTGACTAAACTAAACGATTACATCACGAAATCTAACAGAAATATTTTTCATTCGATTCGGAAACGTGGTTTTGCGATAAAACTTGAGTAAACTTTATCTTAATGATCAATTCCTCCTTAATCTTTATCGTCGAGTCATAGGTATATACAACACGCCGTAACCAAAGAACTGTACGATATCATATACTCGTACCTGCCATAAGTACGTCAACGTGATATTGTGCGAGCATATAATCATATTATATACGCATTCGAAAATGTATAAAAACGTCGTACGGAATAAAGACTGGGTAGGTATTTTTTCAGATCGTTTTCTGAATCTTAAATTCGATGAGTTCGACAGATTATAGAGTTTATATACGTATACATAATGTTATATACAATCGGGTATCGACAAAGTCCAAAGAAATAATATTGATGTGCACCGCCGAGAGTCTGACACGACCGACCAAAACACCCGTGTTCAGAAAATATAAAACGGGGAAAAAAAAAAGTTACGGATGGGCGCAAACTGCACGGTGTGCACGAAACACACCCTGCAGCGGTGTAATATTATCGAGCGTTACAGTCACCGCTCGCGTCGCGCATCTCGGACCGCCGTTTACCGGGGCGGCGATGCATCTGCGCCCGCCCCGATAAATCGCCACCGTCGATGTAATAATATACGCAATATTCTTCGCTCGGCACGCACACACACACACACACACACACACACGAGTATAATTTACGGCACGTCCGTCGACTGGCGAGCGCGAACGCGTCCCGGATGATTTATACAAAGGGGGCGCGTGTCCGCGCGTGCACGTCGTACGCATACTGCACTAGGGGTGGGCAGCGTACCGGTCCCATTAATCAAGTTCAACCCCCTCGTTTTCGTGCGTGCGCGCGCGTTTGTGCGAGGACGGCGGCGGCGGACACCCCCCGCGCAGAGCGACGGCGTCGGGAGCGCTACACGATGGATTTCGCTCGATTCCTTTTGATGTGTCTTCGGCGCGCGGGGAAATCTATTAGCGTGATGAACGGACCGGACCGATAATACGCGACCGCCGCCGCAGCAACACTATACTTTTTCCGTACGAGCGCGACGTTAACGTTACACTCGGCCCAAGCGGTTACTCGGGCGACGGCGGAGGTCTGCGCGCGGATCACGAGTCGGTCTGCCGATGCCGACGTTTCTGTTGGCCGCCGAAAACGATTGGCCGGGGCGCGCGACAGCGGGAAACTCACCGCCGACGTGGACGAGCGCGTACGCGTGCGGGGCGCCCGTACGCAACACATCATATTATTACAGACTATTGCGCTGATTATATTATAATATATTATATTATGCGCTCCTCGGATGGACGTGCGTATTGTGTTTACACTGTGTACTGCGGCGATTTATGTGTTCGCGCTAACAGGTGTACCGCTAAACATTTCAATTATGGACGGCTGCAGATCGAAATGGGGTTTACCGTTTGCGAGAGGTTAAAGACATGCCATTTTAAAAAATCAATTTCGGGATACCGAAATATCCCGATATTGTTAAATGACTGTTTGCACACAGATATTATAAGATATAAATCGTAAATAAAAACTATATAATAAAAAAAATTACAATACTTTATTCTGAAAATGTGTGAGAAACTGATAATTAATATATTATTCGTAAATTTTAACTTCCTCCGACTTTGTCGATTTTGCAATTAGAAAAAAATTTTTGTGAAAAAAATAACAACCGAAAGGGTCTAAATGTGTAGGTACTTCGATACTATTACTCCCATTTCGATCTAAATAGGTATTCAGTTAAAATATTTATTGATATTAACATGAACACATTAAATACTGTGTTATTAATGTTATAATATTATACATACATTACATTTTTCACTATAATACGATTACTGGCAAGCACGATTTGGTTTGCTCGTCAAATAAAACATAGCGTTGAAAAAATGTTTTCAAAATTGTCTATTTATACACCACATTGCTTGAGTATCATATTAAAATATAATTCAAACGTAATAACGATATAGTATAGGATTAAGATAGTTTACTGTTTACTGAATATAGTGATATTTAAACTCGCTACTTCTAAATTACTCCAAAAAATATCCATTTCTAATATTCTTTTGTGTGAAAATATTAAGAAACTAAAAAAGGACTCTATAGTTTCTAATAATTTATTATTACTATGCCTGTATAGTATAATATATGTATAATGTATATTATATATATATATTATACTTCATCTCTATCGCGCTAATATATTGTACCATTATCCTTAATTTTTTCTTTTTAATAATGTGTATTTATTAATACAGCATCTATATATCAGTCAATACTACAAATACGTGCTAACATGTACACACGATATATCATTTTCGGGCGGAAATGTAAATGTTGTTTTAGATCTACATGATCTATGACTGTAGCGGCTGTCTCTAATATAACACCAACACGTCATACGTGTTCGCGATACGTGAAGAATATTATTTAGTTGTAACCATGTAGCAAGTATTATATAAAATATATATCTATAAATGTATATCCATAAATAACGTAATCGACTTTTTCACAATCTGTGGAGCGTCCGTGATCGAGCGATATGCCAACCAGATGAATGTATATTTGTATATTGTTTATTTACCGATCTGTACATGTATATAATATTTATATACATATACTGTATTTTCCGTCGTGTCCGTATTACTCGCAAAACATACATACTTTATAAGTATAAGAACTTGTAAATAATGTTGAAACTTTGACGTCGGGGATGGTTCACGTGGAATGCTTATTATATATATAGTGTTAGTGTTAATGTATTAACCAATATGATGCTGCAACGCGAATAAAAGTATATTATCATTAAACATGGATGACACGTACTGATAGAGGAACTTTCTCGATCACTTTGATATAGTGACATTTTTTTTAAAATTGTAGGTCTTTGTGGTTGCTTAAAATACAAAATAAATAATGTATCATTGTTATTGACTGTTGTTAAACGATTCGCGAGATTCACCAGTCACACGCGGTTGTCATCAATCACTAGCAATCGCATTTTTAGTTAGTAACATAATATAATCCGTCGACGTTTTGTTATTGCTAAATAAACTGTTAGCTGTTAACGAGTTTTTTTTATCCAGTCATTATGTCAAATGATTTTAGAACCAGTCTACAAATAATTTCATAATAAAAAAGTACTTCTTTACAAAATACATATATCATATATTGATAGGTATAAACCGTTCTCAGAATAGACTTATAACAAAAGTCAATGTCAATCAAAGCCTGTTAACTATAACCATTGAATAACAATAGGTACACACTTATTTATATTTTTTAATCACTCTAATTATTTAAGATAAAATATGTGTATTTTACAGAAGGATAACTGATGAGTAAGGTTTTAGGTGTCTTAAATTAAGAATTTTTTCCTAATCTACCAGGCTACAGCCCATTGAGCATAATTAACCTTCACAAATACAGTCAAACACTAAAAATCTAAAAAATATTAAAACACAATAAGATTGAGAACCAATTTTATTATTTTATAATAAATCTATGAAAAAGTAAACCATTTCTACATTTCTAACATAATAAACATAATAATATAACTCATATGCTAACTAATTATTAAGCTAAACAATCAACAATCAGTAACTTTCTTTTTTCTTAATTTTTTATTATTAACCAAAACTTTTTTAAGGGGAACTAAAGTACTTTAACAACTTTAACCATAGACAAGGTTCTTCGTATGCTCGTATACATATAGGTATACACTATACACATATACATATATATTATATATTATATATTATATATACGCCCCGAAGTCTTCATACTTTGCGATAACTGCTGACAGACATTCCTCCAAAGAATATATACGCGTTCTTATATATATTCATATTATTAGTACGCATTTATGTAAGTAAACTTAGTAAATACACACACACACACACAAACATATATATATATATATATATACACACATATAATATATATTATAACGTGTATTACATTTTCGCCCGCGGACGAGTAGGGAATTTTAAATTAAAATATTTCCTCCCCCGCACTCCGTACATTAGTACACACACACACATATATACACGACTCTGGCGGCGGCGGCCACCGTGATATATATACCCCCTCGGAATATCCACCGCCATCGCCACGAAGACTGCGCTCGTGTGATTTATGTGCGTTGCGAGACTTAAGTGGTTCTGTAAACTGTCCTTTGTTGAAATAACGCGCTCTAAATCATCTAGCTCGCCGCCGTCTACCTGAATCTTCGTACATGTATATTGTATATATATATATATAAAATATGTGCATGAATGCATGTATCTATACACTTATTACACTATATATATACATCTAATGCAACCGAATAACGTCATTTGTACTTATATATTATATATATATATCGTATGAATATACAATGTGAAAAGTTTTTCGACGACTTGGTTTTGGCACACACGCGACCACCGCGTTGTTAATTTAACACATTTAGTAATTTACGTCTAAAACGTGTATCCGAGCACCGATCGTGTTTTTGATACCATAGTAATAATAATTTATTTCTTTTAATAATAACAATCCAAAAAAAAGTTCAATTTAGATGAGGCTGACTACCTACTATAGTAGCATTTGAATAGAGTATATTTTATATTATTATAACTGCAACATCTACATGCAATAAAATCTAACCTAATCTTTAATAAACAGCATTAATATAAGTAGGTAGGTACTGTAATAATCAGTAGTCAATACATGGAAAATAATCTTGTTAAATAGATTCCAATAATATTTTTTTTTATTGCATACAAAATATGTACACCAATCCATATTGCTCAATGAGTTAATACCAAATTACTTCATTTAAAACAAAAATCTGATGAAAGTAAAAACAATATATTTCTAAACCCTTCTGGCATTAACATATAAATTGTTTTTTTTTTTTTAATACAATGCGAGACATGTGTATACTCACGTCTCACAACCATGGTCAACCCCTATATTATTATATAGTATATAACTAATAGAACGATTCGTTACAACATTTTTTATTATTGGTCTACTAAAAGTCTCGTTGTTTCATTTTTATTCGTATGCATTAAACAGCATTGAAATTCAACGTTCAACAGCAGTGATTCAGAAGTCTTAGAAAATAATTTTATCGAATTCACTGCAGTATAATATTTATTATTTTTCATTGCTCTTACATTTTTTTATTTTTTATAAAAATCAAACATTCAAAGTCAAACATCTACTTTAGTATAGTACCTACATAGTTTATACTTTAAACCACGTACATATGAGATGCTGGACTTAATCAGGATAGACGTATCTATATATACATTTATAATTGCTGCAACGAGTTCCATTCATAAAGTCTAACAATTCCTGAGTGGAAACATAACGGATTCTTCATTTCCGATATGAGCATATTTCATGGAATCGGTTAGATACACAAGTCGTAATAATAATAAAACCTTGTCGATGCCGCAGCAGAAGAACGATTTTCTTTGAAGTTGTAAAGGTACTATTTTCCTTATACTTTTTAGTAAGCACTAAGTACAATATTATTAATAAACAAGCACATGTCGAATACATCACGATGAAACATAATAATATAAGACTATACAAGAATTACTTGGCAATCAGGTATTCAGATCTTATAGAATGTTGTATACTTAAATGGTACAAAACAAAATACACAAACTATTTTAAAGACTTTTCACCATAGTATTTCTATTTAATTTCTTTATAAATACATGTTGTACATGGAATATTTACATTAAAAAAATAATACATATGTCACTACTTTGTTAATATATGAAAGATATAAAAAAATATATTGTATAATATATTGTAATATATAATGACATAGTGTGTAATAGATTTAGTTTTATTTTAGATAAAAACATATAATAAAATTATTATTATGCATTCCTATTTTATATTTGTAATTTTATATAAATTAATATTATAAATCACAGTTTGTAGGCTATTTTCTATTAAATAAAAGTTATTATGTTCATAGAAGTGCCTACCTATAAAATATTTCACTGCTTATAATGTATTAATATATAAACGCATCTCAACATTCCCAACTAGATATATCACATCATTATACTACATGTTAATTATTCGAACGAGTCAAACGTTTAACACGCTCAAAATATGTATGCTATAAAATATTATTATAGTCTAATAAAATCTTGTTCAACACATTTTTATGTGATCCTGGGCAAACATGTATAAAAAAAAAAATATTTAGATGATATTATTACATGAGTTATTTTTTCTCAACAACGAGAAAAACTTTTACAGAATCCTAAGTGATTTAACTCGTTTCTTGATCAAACTCCAGTAATGTATCATCACACGTGTTGAACATTGAACTACATACAAAAACATAAATCACATACATTATAACAAATCAGTTATATTTTATAGCATAATGGACCGTGATGACATTGTATGTCGAATGTAGATGGTGAGGGTTAAGCCAAGTAAAAATAAACTTGAATGTAAATATACTTAAAAGAGAAGCGTTCAAACTCGTTATCAAATGTAAAAAAAAAATGTACAGAATGATTCTTTTATTATTGAAATCTTAATATTTCATAATCTATTAACGTTTATGTAAATATTTTTCTTGCATAATTTCCAATCTAAATAAAATACTTTTTTTTACCAATATAATTCTTTGAATGATATAACATACATTTTTTTCTGAAGCAGAATATTTTGATACTTACATAAAAATCGAAATTTGGAAGTTTAATTTATGAGTTAAAAGTATTTAAGCTTTAGGTTAGCGAAGTGGAGTGATAATGGAGACACCCCGTAAAATATTGTTCAACTGCTCTGCTCATCTAAACTATTTTAGACTTTAAAAACTACTCGTTCGAATTTTGATTTTTATGTACGAAAATACTCCAAAAAATATTTTACTTCAAAATATGAAATTAAAAATGTATTTTTTTATTAAAAAAAAAAATATATATATAAATTAAAAAGGTTGTTTTATTTAAACAAGTAGATAATTACCTATGTAAGAAAAATATTTACAAAAAAGTTAAAATATTTTGAAATAATGAATGTTCTATGATAAAATAATCACCCAGTACCTATGTATTAAACAAAATAAAACAACTGTCCGAATATAATTTTTTACTTGTGTTTAGATATACTTTTGTGTTATTCTAGTTAACACGTTATACAATAGTTAATTTCTCAACAAAATTGCTCTTAGAACTCATGATCTAATAAAATATGAAAGTTGTATTTTTGTTTGAATTATCTACTATTCGATGAGTTATGTAAATAAATGTGTTTTTCTATTTTACATAAAAAATTTTATTTTATAATATTATAATAATATAGTTTTAAAAAACCACAGAATATAATTGTATAAATTTTAATACAACGACAAAATTTAAGTGTATGCGTGTATTGATACATTTTATACTTTTTTATGAATACTCATTAGTCATTACTTGTATAACATATAAGTATAATGTATACTACAAAAATAAACCTAAAATATTATATACCAATAAAGAATACCCATTTGTATTGATAAACCCAAAAATCTCAACTACCTAGTTCTGGTAATAAATATCACTCAATATAATATAGTATATACTATATCATATTATTCAAAATCAATTCAACCATAATAATACAAAATATCGATTTGTACTTGATAATCAATAATGTTAACAATAATATCTTGGAATGTCCCTTAAAATCTCCTAAATCACGCATGTGGGTCTTCAACGATTTCCGCTTGGTGAACCGGACTAAGTATAGTATGATAAATATATGTATAAACGCCACGGTATATTTTTCTCAATTGTACACGGCATAATACACTACACGCCGAGGAATCTTTCGCCAAATACAATTTTTGTACAAAAGAAATAGATATTTATATGATTCGCCCGAGTACTCTGACATGTATTTATTACTATTGTTATTATATTGAAGATGACCCATGATGGGCCATTTAGCTACTGGCTCACACGCACGCTGAGCATGTACACAGGTAATAAACCTTGACCACGAATATCTACCGTGACCCTTCACCACAATACTGCAGCTCTGTGCATTGTCCTCTTGAAGCTTTAACCTCATTTTTAGTCCATAAATCATTCATTCAGACAAGAAAAACGAATAGAAAACAACACGCTCTACATCACACTATAACTATGTGATACCTACTGCAACAATACTGGTATGAGGGTGCGATAATTTTTTTTAATAATGTGACATTATTATCAATCATCATTAACATACGCCCTGTCGGATAGCTCTATAGTTATCACAGTTTTCTTCACAAATAAGTAACTACATTGAAATCTATTTCATATTGCTCTATACAAAACGTGGATTTACATGATACATTGAAATTCAATAATTTATTGAAAAATAAGATAAATCATATACTGACTTAACCTAAGTAGTTACAAGTGCACAGATAACTTATAAGTTATAAATAAAAACCACAATTAGAGATCTGACAACTAATAATACTATCTACTATACCTACGTTATTAAATTTTAAAAATATTTAGACACATTTTATGATGTTCATTTTAATTAATACAATGAACACATTCACGTCATTCTATACTGTACATCGATATTGATTATATGTGATATTTAATGTATAATAATTAATAAAATATAACATTTTATAACTTATAATCCTTTTTCTTTTAAAAGTATACGATTCTGAAATCTAAGTACTCCTTCTCTATCTCCTTCGCTCAGGCTTGTATTTTACATACAATGATTTATTATTGAATTCAAATTTAACACATCCATTAAAAATATGACCTACTCAATTACGAAGTGAATCTGAAACCTAATAATACATCAGAAGTGATTTCCACAGTGTTTTTTTTTTTTTTTTAATTTGATTTTGTATTCTTGTCTATTGCGAACAAGCGCCAGCTGTCACCGCACGTGACTATGATATTCTACTGCACCACGCTACAAAACTATCGTTTAAAGTTATGAATATTATCGCTGGTTGAACACATTAAATATTGTAGAAACTATGTAAAATATCGTTGATCATTACACCAGACATTTACGATCACCTCATATTTATAGAGATCTTTAACAGTAACAAACTTACATGTGTAGGTATATACTATATATATATATATACTGTATTATACACATGTATCGTCAATATTATATATTATATACGTATACAACCTCACGATACACAACGGACAACTATTTATTTATCATTTTTTTCTTTTTTGAATAAACATCTATTTCGTGGCTCAACGGTCGTACATGTGACGACGATAAATAAATGAAACTTTTATCCGACCGGATCTGCGTGCGACCATTCCCACGAGTATCCCGTGAGCATTTCCTTCACGACGACGCGCGACGTGTCATAACCGGATCCCTCTGGCGAAGAGAAGTCACGAATTCCTCTACCTATGTCCTATGCTTTACTTCCATTATATATTTATACCGTTGTAACTTCGAATGACACACCATACCCGTTTCTCTTGCCGCTGCGTATATATAAGTATTC
The DNA here is from genome assembly GCA_009835225.1 of Aphis craccivora. Taxonomy (NCBI): domain Eukaryota; kingdom Metazoa; phylum Arthropoda; class Insecta; order Hemiptera; family Aphididae; genus Aphis; species Aphis craccivora. The sequence goes on from VUJU01000279.1 coordinate 84,541, forward strand.
ACGATATACCTCTCCAGCACGTGTGTCCACTGAGTCAAATACATTGAATGCATTATCGTTTACTTACTTTTTAATGACGAAAAATACATTGATCGATAGGCACACGCTGAATGCTCTTATAAAAGTAGTAAGTTTTTCCATTTTTACAACCCCGTATATACAGTAAATTTAAACTTCAATATCGTGTGTGGTTATATTTTATGATATACCATATACGTCACCTAATACTATAACACAATGAAAACGATTATAATTCATACTTATATATAGCCCTATAGGACAAACTTCTGAATACAAATTGTTATAACATACGTCACTTATGAAATAAATCATTCAATTTCAACAATATCATTAGTGCATTTTCTTTGTGTTAACGTCAAGTTAATACCATAACTTTCAAAAATGTTCTTATAAAGGAATTTAGTTTCAAGTACTTATAAACGCAGTATTACAATTTTTTTTTACATTTTTGATACGACCATTCATAATTCAAACTTTATATTTTAAAATATAATACTTTTCTAAAAATGTTAGTGTAGAATAAATCTATCAAATATTTAACTAATAGTTTTATATTTAAAAATATTTTAATATAAGATGAGAGTATTTAATTAAATTATTGTACCTAGATATAAGTTTAATTAATTTAGAGTACCTCGCAAATTTGTAGTGAACTTCTCAATACTACCCTGATGTTTCTGGTATTTTAAAGAAATTGAAAGTTAAATCAATTTTTAAATATTTTTATAAGATATTATATCTAATATTCTACTATAATTTGAGAACTATTAGGGTATAAATAGTATACTATTAGTGTGCTATCTACATTTTAAATACATACACTCGCTTGACATCCGACAGTAATTAATAAATCCTGTCATTAAAATAATTTACACAAAGTATGAGAAAAATTTAACTTAATTATTTAAAAAATATAATAAATACTAATAATAAGATATAGTACAAAACAAATCATTAAACACATTAACCACATTATACTTTAATAGATACTTAAATGTCATAAGAGTATAAGACTATATTATATAAAAAAAATTTCCGAATACCTCATTATTTATTGTAATGTTGTTTAAACAAACTATCAAGAATTGGGCTATTTCCAAAATTATAATTTTTGTCGTTCACGTATATAGTACAAATATATAAATACAAACAATACTTCCTATTTTTTTTTTCTTTTTTTTTGTTAATAGTTTATTATTATGGGTTTATATATTTTTATATAAATATGTGACATATCAACATATGTTATACGTATACATACTATATAGTTTACGTGCATATTTTTAAGATGATATCCATTAAAAAAATTAAATGTAATGAATGTTATGATATTATTTTCTAGATCTATGATTAGACACGTACTATATACTATACTGTATTATACTAAATCTTATATACACTATATCTATAAACTTGCGAGCTAATAACAAAAAGGATAAACTAAAATTCACATGAAAAAAAATAATAAACGTTTTTATTTATTTACACCTCTCATTTTCCGGACGTGAACGTGCGATTTATTTTTTTTTCAGCGTGATCCGCAGTCATAAAATGCAGTTTTTTACATTATAAACGTTGTAAAAAAACCGTTCTAATGGATTTAATTGGTCAGATGTTAATAGCATATGCTCCCGGTTACCATAGTCAGCGATGTCCCCGTCATACACATAATATACATACACACTAGCCACATATTATAAATGTGTATGTATATAATTTTTACTTTTTTACGATCATCTCAAGTCACTCGTGGACCGGTTGATTTGCATTTTATGGTTGCCGACCATTCTGTGCAGTGGCCCCCAAGCTCATGTCACAATAGGTACTGCTTAGCCTCAGTGCGCTCACGATCCCCATATTGCAATTTGTCCTTCTGCACGAACTAATAATTTAAAATCCATACTATTATAATTGCACATCAAACTATACAGTTGAATTCATTCCATATAATATATTAATACTGCAATAATAATCTTTTATTACAGAAAATGATTTACACACCGACGAGCTAGCTCGTTTAGCATATAAATCCATTAAGACCAAATTACATTTATACGAGATGATTGAATGTGTTTCCAAGGCACAATGTTTACGTACACGTAAATCAATCACTGCCTAATGTCTATTTTTGGGAAGATGTGTAGAGCCGCGACCACTAATCGCGATACGAACCAACATAACAGTCGAAACACACAAGCTGAAATAATATAACAGGACACATATGCCATATTGGTACTATAGTCTATATTATACATTTGCACGTATCACTGTTGTACCTATATAATATATTGTCCCCGCGGTGTTAAAAGTCGCATACAATATAATAATGATAATAACAATTATAATAATGGTTGTTTCGTTGGATCTATACAGAAATGTACCTATAGATATACATATAATATACGACATGTATAAGCCGTAGAGACGGCGGTGACAAAGCTTCCGATGTGCGAGACCAATCGCGCGGAATAGTCGTAATTAAACATCTGTCGGATGTAAACAATGACGGGCCCACGGACACGTAATAGGTTCTTTTTAATCCTATTGTCAAACGGCCCGATAGGTATGTCCTCCCACCATTTTTCATTTTAGGTCCATGACCGAGAAAAATGTTAAAATCACTTCTCGGAAATAATATGTATTATATTATCATATATTTTATATACCGTACGAGCATGGGTATACACTGCTAGTACATAAATACGTAAAATGTTTAAAGTATAAACATGATGTTAATTCACAATAAAACGTCGTAATAAAATGCGGACATATCCTTTAACGCAATTATATTTCGTTAGACTGCACACGCATTCAGAGACGGTATCGGTCATTATTGGTTATTTACGGTCGTCAAATTTAAATAAATTAAAATAACACTGACTAAAGATATTTTGTAATTCAATCATTTGTATGCAAAAGATGTTCGGCGGGTATTATTCGTGAAAGAATAGTATGTGAATAAGTATGCGTGAATAGTATTTAAAAATAAATCTGATGGATATTATTATTATTTACTTATTTAGTTTTTCGAATATATAATATTAGATAATAATGGGTATGGCACTTGCAGATTTTTTTTCTTTTTGTCATAAATGATTTAAGTACCGTAAAAACTTTTTTGTTTCAGCAGTATTTGAAACATTTTAAAATCGAAATGAACACATAAAAAATTACTACGCTCCACGCAAAATTTAAAAATATTCCATTTTTAATATTGAAAAATGATAGATTTATGTATATTGTATAGGTTGAGTACAATCTTACACATTGTATCCATATTAAAAATTTTAAGGTAGGTATAGATAATTATCATTTTATCATCTTATTATTAATATGCATATTATTAATAATTTAACATAAACTAAGATACTAAGCATGATTTTTAGAAAAAGGTCATACTTAGGTAGGTATATAAAACAAGATGTCCGATACACACACTCGCTTTTAAACGCCCAGACTTAACCACTGGACTTAGAGATTTTAAATTTATGTGGTAGGTATATATCTACTAGTATAGTGAGATAAGAAAAACAATTTTTAAAAAATTGCATTTTAAAGATAGGCTTACTCGGGGATTTTGTTTTGACAAACGTAAATCGAATATTTTGTTGTTTTTTATAGAGTAATATATATAGATATTAAAGGTAGGTTATTATATTTAATATCTATGGTAATATATACTATACATTTATGGTCCATAGCCTAACCTTATTAGGGTTACTATTATGAATAGTTATATTACAATTTTAGACTTGTATTTAAATTTGGACAAAAAGTATTAAGTAACTTACGTTTTATAATTAGTAACGGGAAACACCGTGCAGGATCAGTTGACAGTTATTATAGTTAAATGAATATATATTTACTGTATAAAATAAAACTCCTTAAACGGACGATCCTTGTACAAATCCACAGTAAGTTATCGAAAAATCTACATAAAATCCCTGTCAATAAATTTAACAAAATCTCTAGTGCCGTAGGCTATTTTCTATTTTTCAATCCGTAAACAGTAAATATATTTGACTCATACGAAATGTTTTTTGTTCATTTATAGTTCTCATTGCAGTTTGAAGAAAACAAAATAGTTATTATGATTGGATATATGAATATATTTAGACATATTAGATATGAGTTATTTTCATATACCTATAGTCAAAAAAATAATAATATAACTGTGTTCAGAGTTTTTATGGTTTATTTTTCATGATTTATGAAGGGGTAAAATCATGGGCAAAGCTGTGTAGGATCAACTAGTATTATATATTTTAAAAAATTATCAAAATTGTTTCATAAGATTATTGATCTATAAAGTTTCTATAGATCTATTGATATAAAAACGTTGATAATTAATAAGATTGCAGAAAGTATCTACACATAGCTTGTGAATTATAAATTATTTATGTATAATAA
>VUJU01000279.1:89021-128110 GCA_009835225.1 Aphis craccivora
ATTAATAGTATACAAGAAAATATGAAATACAGAAACATAATAATATACCAACATTAAATCGAACAACACAACACAATCTTATAAAGTAGCATTAACATAAACTTTCGGTAATTACCATAATTATTATTGATTAATTTGAATAAGTACTACACATTACATATGAGTTACATATGTGCAAATAGAATAATACAAATTTTGTACGTTTTACTGAGCGAGTTCTCAGAATATAAAATTATGTATGGAACGTGGCTGGCTACTTAATTATTAAACTCCGTACTATTCAGTCACAATGCCCAATGAAAATTATTTTATTAAAACGTTCACAAGAAAATCGATTAGTTGGTTCATTTACGTCTCTTAAATTATTATTTTACATCAGGTTAAGTTTGTAACATCAGATAAAAGGAACCGATGGGTACGTAAATCCTTGATTCAGGCACTCATCCGGACTACTCGCGAGTTACGAGAAACCATATATTATATAAATACTGCGCATTAGACGTATAGTGTATACAAGTGTTTTTAAACGAGCGGTACATTGCAAACAATATAACGATATTGAGAACAAACCCGGACGGACACACGTCATTACTATTGGGACCGCAAACATCAGAGAAAAAAGCACATTTACTGGTCGGCGTCCGTGTTTTTTCTTTTTTCTTCTTCTTTATTTCGTAACAATGAGATGAAAGATTACCGACAGGACGCGATATTATGGAAGTATATTATACCTACGTCTTTTATTTGGGGCTGCACCGGTGGTGGCGCAGTTCACCGCTCGGTTATATTTGATTAACAGTCTAAAAGTGGCCCTCACAATGTTCTCTGGAAAATATTTCTTCTAAAACCGTATTATACATTAAGTGTTATAAATCTATAATATATGATATATATTTTTTTCAGCGAATATTATTTTTGTGTACAAGTAAATTTTTCATTCCAAAGCTTTATTTTGAGGATCAAGAATGATTGCAAGTACACAGACTTCTTATTTGTTTAAAAATTTGTAGTCAACCGAAAGATATAATGAAAATAATAAAATAGATACTAAGTGTTTATAAAGAGCGATCCAAAAGTATATCCATATTACACACCTATATTACCTACTTGTATATATATCGTTTCTTTTTTATGCCGAACGTGTGTCATCGTCATGTGGCGTTTGCAACTTATCGTAATATCCGTACATCATGATATTATGTAAACATGGTATAATAGGTATATAATGTTACACATTTACATTACACTATATCATAATACGTTAAGACCGCCCCTTAATAAATACGAGGCACAAGTGGACGTTTATTAGAATATACAATATGTATATATATATATATATATATAATATAAAGGTGTACGACTGTGACGAGTGGAAATGAAATCAGATTTTAGAGTAGGTACATACGTGCAACGTATAAATATATGTGTGTGTATATATGTATGTATAATAAAGGTGTACCAATAAAAATAAAAATACCTCCAAACGTCTGGGCAATTATAAGAGGATTATTATAACATATATTATAATGCACGCGTGGAACCTGCACTGCTGCAGTCCATATAATATATATATTATACACACACTAACACTGCCGCCACCACCTGTTGATGTCTTCATGACAACAATATCATATTATCACGACGAAAAACGAATACCAACGAAATAATACGATGACCGTTGTTGCCCACGAGCACGAGGCAATATTGATATAATATAATACCTAATATTAATATTATTATTATTGTTGTAAAACACAACTATATAATATGTATTTTATATTTATACGTAATATAGGTATATAATAGTCCCATTGTGCGGAGTGCGTAAAATATTTATATTTATTAACTATATACGGAAGGCTCACACGCGCACAGATTTACATGTACATATAAAGCATAGTCAGACGCCACGGTTACGGTACACGCCCATTCATTTTGATTCGGCGTCGGAGTTTTGCCGTGCATTTAACATAATATTTACATCTATTTTATACCTATACTTGCTTACTTGCATAATGCGTTAGCGAACATAGTCACGGCTCTATCCAAAAGGCAGAGAAACAGCGGCGCTGAATAACCGGTGCAACGATGAACATCGTCACGACGGATGTGAGAGAAACAGAATGACTTTGAGAAAGATAGTATATGAGAAGGACACAGATAGAAAAACAGGCAAAACAAAACACTAATATCGCGAAAAATAACTCCTCGCTCCACCACCCACACAATGATTCACTCGTCGTCATCGTCCGACAGAGATCTATAACTATAAGTCATTATTATAATATTACCGTCCGAAAATTCTGCAGACCCGTTTCAAATTCAAACACACGCCACAAAACGCATCAAAATTGTATTATAATATGGAGACTTATGAAATAATGTGTAATGACAAATATACTATAGAAGTATATACATTTTTTTATAATAGTATTATATACATATAACTATATATAAGTGTACATTGTACATTATTTAATGCACTACAGTTCACATAATATGTTAATAAGCGTGTTAACTGCTCGCGGCTTTCTCTGCAACAGTTATAACACACAATATGTCACATATTATATATTACTTAGATATATGTCAATATGTAATATAGGTAAATAATAAATATACTTGTACTTGTAGCTTAAAGGTATATGTGTGTGCTAAGGATAAGTGGTTATATTATGCATTTGTGTGGATTGTTCAAACTATTTATCCGATACATTTATCGCATCGACTAATTCACCCAAAAATTCATATTACTAGCTTACTACCTATAATTTGTATATACATATATATATATATATTTATATGATTATTATATAAACATTATTATAATACTAGTGTTGCCAATGTGAGTATATAAATGTATAATATGTGCGAAATGCGCTCCAAAACGATGTTCCACCGTGTACATTATATTATTATGAAGACGATTATTATACATGCTGCGGTTCGTTGTCGTTAATACTATAATCGTTGAAACTATACTCTAAATACTATATAGTACAAGATTAATGCCGTAGTATTGTTTTTATGTGCAGCTGCAGCACCCTTTATTTTATAATATTTCAGTAGTGATGGATTATATACGTTAAATGATCAATAAATGTCAATACGACCCCTAACTCACGTGCTAACTTTTAGCGTGGGCCCCTTCCCCTATACAGAAATATTTTAATACTATATATGAATACAATCAATTCCTATTTCTAAACAATTTCATGTGAAGATGTATGAAACTGGCTATTCCTTCAAGGACACTATGGATAATATAGATAAATTTATGCGCTATCGGTGTATAATACTGTATATTATATCCTACCTTGATACGCCGAACGCCGCCCGGAATTTGTAGGCAATACTTGGTAAACAACCAAGCTGGAGAATCAGTGGAGATGATAAAGACTCGTTTCGAACTTTCGCTATCGGACAACGTACAGCATTATACATATGTATAATACGCACTCGCGAACATAACCACATAAAAATGGAATGTTATAGATTAAGATTCACGACACTGAAATTTTGCACTTGTGGAATGCAGACGCGAAAAGCCGAAAAACAAAGACAAAAAATGCAAAAACGTTAACGGTGCAATAAAAGAAGCGCGAAAAAAATTGACGAATGACGAGAACCGAATCTGAACAATATATGGTTAGCACTGTTAGCAGTTTCGCGCCAATGATTACCGTGGTTCGACCGCTCATGCTTATAATCTCTTAGGAATTCGCCCATAAAAGCGGAAACTTTCGAACACGTCGGTCGTCATTGAATTCCAAAATGATGTCCTATGGTCCTCCGTACACGCCGGAAACCTCGGTAATATCAACTCTGGTATTAGCCGCCGTTCATATTTTGTATACCGCGTATCCGGTTAGCGGATAATCTAGATATTGTCTGCTTGTCGTCTGCGTTACGACTACGAACTAAACGGTTTAGTATTTAGTTACCATCCGTTTTCTTCACACTGTCTTTTCGCCATTCATAATGAATCGAACATAATTTTTAGTCACAAGCTTTAACATTCACACAACCAAACGAAATTGCGGCAAAACAAGTGAACAACGTGCATTTTAAATCACCTCCAGCCCGATAAAACGTGCCGCTCGTTTCGTGAAGATTATAAGTACCTACACACGCGGCTGCTCATAAAGGTAAAATTTACATCATTTGCAGACACCTATATTATTCAAACTTCATGTAGCCTATAGAGTATAGGTCAACTTTATACACCACTACGACGCGTATTTACAATGCATTGTATTATTTGCATACAATAAGTGTTGATATATGTGTGATTATATTGTTTAGGTTTGAAAAATCCAAGTAAATCTTATCGGTAAATAATTACACTACATAATATATTCGTACTAAATATTGTGTATTTTTAAATCATCTTCACTTTGAATTATTCTTGTATATAGTCTGATAGTAATATATAATATAAATCGTGTACAGAGTTTTAGATATATATTGTCATACAGACAGGTGACAAATCCAGTGAACTCGGAGGAGGCTTGTAATTTTTCAATATGATTTTTGATTTTTCCAACTGATCCTAATGTGCTTTGCCTATATATTATATTAGTTTATTGATATAGCGATATTTTTATAGTGAGAAAAAAAATGTATTATTTAATATACAACGGTGTTTTTTATTTTATCACTATTTCTGGTCTCAAATATATTACTCCAGTATAATTCTTTACGGCGCACCTATAAATTTGAAAATCTTTACAATATATATTTATTAAATATTACATAATTATTTTATATACAATTATTTAAAATCTACATATACGGTTTTCAGTGGATTATTATTATATGGTAATACGGTTTCTTTTGAACGTTCTTGGTTGGCGTACCTATGTGATTTAAACGTAATACTAATTGATGACTTTCCGTGGGAATATGATAAAGAAGTAATATACATATAAACTATATAGGTGTAGATACTTAAAACACTCGTGACGGCTGTAGCAATGACGAACGAAAACAATGAGAATCACCTAGGCAACAATCTTAATCCCTGCTTTCCTCTTTTAATTCGAAACAATAGGTTTGCGGTCAATATTCCACTTGGCGGTGACACGTTCACGAGGTCAAAAGAGCGGTCCTGAGAATAAGTTTCACGCACGTAAACCGTAGTATAAATACGCTGAGATGAGATACCTTACATAGAGCGGAACCGATTTTTTTCGAAAAAATTGTTATTATTACTTTTTTCCTTATTATTTTTATTTTTATTTTTTTTTTTTTTTGTCGGCGCATACTTTGGCTACCGAAGACTCGAATTCCTTTCGTCGAAGACCTCGGACGAAGGAAAAAAATATATATCATTCCATTCCATTCTCTTTTGTATACGGTAATTCGTGTAGAAGGATCTCTCACACGAGACGAAGAAGGGAAAAAACCAGTATTATTATTATATGATTACAACGTGTTGAGATCTGTAATTCGGTGTCCAATAATTTTCGGGGCTGGCCGCAGAATGATACACACTCGTACAACTCCTCCCAGCATCTGTGATTAAAATTTAATTGATTTTTCTTTCCCTATTTTTTTTTTTACCATTATATTATTTTTGTTTCCACGTCGTCGCCTATTTCATAAAATGTCGAAACGCTTCGTCCGGTTTATTGGACAATAAATTACATATACTATTTTTCAATAGGGGGCGTACCGTTCGTCCATCACTCTGTCGGGCTGGTGCGCAGTATACATACAACTACCTAATAATAATAATATGCGACATCCGCCAGACCAGGAAATTTGAATAGGCAATTTCTCCGTTGTTTTTGATGATTTAGACTTAGTTTCAGATCCATTAAAATGTTACCTTTTAAGTAATTAAAATTCATACATAAATTATAGACACAGAATATCTATATAAGTAATAGTTTAATAGTAGGTATATACATGAAGTATTGTATTGGTATGTCAGAAGACGAGAATATACAAAGCTACATCAATATTTATTAAGAACCATAACTAGACAATTATTACGTAAGCTGATAGGTGATGGGAATAAATACAAATTATTTACCATTTACAGATACTGCGTACAATATACTTTTCCCATTTGATTTTAGGGGGGAAACTTACTATGTAAGTTCACCTAAGTAGTAATATGCTCATATACGTTTTGAATTCGTGTTCTTATTTCAGTTTTTTTTTTTTTGATGATTTAATACCAAGAAATTAAAATCAGCTACTTTTTATTATTATTTTTTTTACTCGCAATAAAATAATTCTTCCGTGAAATTTAATTATACTAGATATTGTATTTATTAGTATAATAATATAACATGTCTATTAAATTGTATTATGTATATTATACTAAAAAGCTAATGCGATGGTGGTCATAAAATGATACCAGATGTAAATTCGTTGTGATTCGATTAAACAAATAGGAGATTTCTTGGTATCTGTGCAGTGTGCACTGTGCAGTAAAATCGGATAATATATTAGTTGTATTTAATATTTTAATAGTATCAAAACTGCTGAAAACTCACAAAAGGGTTATTTTTGTTTTTAATATAAAACAACTACCCCGAAAATTCATAAATACAAACAATATTCTGCTTTAACATTTTGTCTATTTAAGATTAAAACATATTTCCGATTACAATATAATTGAACATCTGCCCAACTACGGACATTATTAGGTACATGGTACACCCTTGTTCCTTACCTATAACACGCACGACCAGAACGAATACGCTTACTGATATTGGTGGGAATAGTTGGGATACTTTATTTTTACTGTGCAAAATTTGTTTTATCGCCCTGCGACCTATCCCTGTGCAGTACAATGACCCTCTGAAAGTCTGGAACGAGTTTTTTTTATTATTATTTTTATCCCTGTATAATTTATTGCGTCTTTCTAAAAACTGAAAATGATCAAATAATACGTATTATATATTGTAAAATGGGAGTTGAAATGCGTTCATCAGGTAGTGACACCGTTACAGAAGAGAGTATATAGCTTTTAACTTAAAAAAGTTCTCATGTTTCGGACAAGCAAGTAATACCTGTATATATCCATAAATATACCATCTGATCATGATTGATATTTAATAATATAATACTTTTGACTACGATCAACCATCATACATAATATATAACCTATGATCGCAATTAATACATTACACAGCATATTATATAGGTAGATATGTATTTTGAAATAAAAATCCACTTATGTATTACACTTGAAGTGTGTGGTTTTTAAACAGTTCGCTCCGTTCATCTAAACGGTCTGAGCCCCGGGTTTTATAGGTATTATATAGTGTCTACCAAGTAGACCTATATAAGATAGAGCATTAGCGGGATTATAATAATATATCATGTATGAATACGTATATTGTCTGCTAGGGTATATATAGGCATCGAGTTCGAAGACCACACAATTTTATTTTTCACCGCTTCCGAATATATAATATACCTATATATATATATTATACAGGCAAATACTATTTCTCATACTTGATCATAAAACATTTCTGTACACGTAAAACATGAATTCCCCTTATACGAAAATAAAAAAAATTAACGCTGGACGCAGTGGCCAAGACACGACATATTATATACTATATATATATATATATATATAGGTGTTGCTGCAGCACGTCGTGTTGTCGGCGGCGGCAGAGAACTGTCGAACACGCGTCATTATATGCCCGTCCGACACGATCATATTATTATTATTATTATTATTATAAACCACGGCGCGAAATGACGGAAGAGAAGTCGGGGGTGCGGGAGGGGGCGTCGGTGTACGCGGTCTCACAAACGACGGACCACAAAGTATATAAATCAGCCGAAGTGCCCATATAAAAATATATTATAATCTTACGCGATGTGACTACCCATATGTATATACTTATATACATGATACGTGCGTACTGCGTATACACTAAGGAGTCGCATACCCGCCGCCACAGACTCGGAGTCTGTGCCGCCGCCGATCTATCGGAACGCAGGAGAGAGTAAAAACATCGAACCCGAACGTTTATTATACAGTGTGCATAATAATATGTATAATAGGTAACGTTCGACGGTTCCCTTTTGTGTTATATTATAAATACATTAATCTAATCATTTTTTTGATTTTCGCCGACCTGATAAATAACAGTTTAACACACATTCTGCGGGAAACGATTTCACTATATTATAATAAAATATACGTCACGGTGTCAATGGTATTGCAACAGTTCTGACGTAGGCATACTGTAACGCAAAATATAATATCATAATAATATTATAAAAGCCACATAAATAATAAGAAAAAACGAGTAAGTATTTTATTATAATACATTATTATAATTGTTTAGTGTACGAAAAAATATGTGAAATCGCCAAATCGGCGGTGCGCGCATAGGATCTACTTTTTTCTTCTTTTCCATCAAATACCTATATATTGCAAAAGAATAACAAATTTAAAATTTAAAATCGATAATTGATAACGTAGTTGATAATATTACAATATATTAATGAAGTGTAATGACCGTAGTGCTACAGGTAAATAGAAACTTACGAGTTGACTGTTACATATTATATGATGCACGATATATTGTATTTACTACAAAATATACAATAATAATATATATAGATAAAATATAAATTTATTATCATAACTTAATATTTTAACGCAACATCGTGTTGTTGCGGTTAAATGATATGACGTGTGTATATAGTACCTATGTACTGTCATCCGTCCGTATACAGTCATACAGACATTACAATTCAGGTGTATGATGAAAACGAAAATGAAAAAAAAAAATAAATAAAAAATAGGCTTTGTAATCTGATCGACTTTTAAAAACGGGTGTCCAAAACGTTACTAATGAGATCCGACTGCGCTGTACCGCTTGCGCTTATACATTATATTATACGTACGTTTAATAATAATAATGATAATAATATATAAGGTACGCACTATACGCATGGTTGAAGTCGATTAGTGAGGTAGTGACTCGTTTCGTATTCTTTATAATATATAATATACGACACACGGGTTTTCGGCATAATTATTATTCAGCCGTGAAATGGGTTGGAAAGAGAAAAAAAAAATATTGTCCGTCCGGATGACGTGCGTCGTAGTCGGGTCGACGTTCACAAAAAGTTGACGCAGTCGCCAGTCGATTTGATAATATTGTTATAATATTCTTTAAAACTTCGGACGTCGCCGCCAAGCACTGGAGAGACGCACGTCGTAATCGACGTAATTATATCGTTACCGGCGCGTTATGCGCACGCCACGACTGGGTTTGCGGTCATTATAATATTTTTCGTTCATAGGTATAATACGTATACATTAATAAACGATTTTTTTCTCTACAAAGTTCATAACAACATATTAATATACTGGTACGGTAGTATCACGTTTCCGATAAATTATATCATTATGCATAATAATATATAATATAAATCTATTTATTTTTTTTTTAACATAATTTCTTCTGACTTAAAATGCCCCCTATACAATAGCCCATTAGCCCCCCCTCGCTCCGCCTAGGTTAGGTTAATCCCGGTTATCCTTGTGAATATTTATTGTACCTACCATATTATCTATATTTTATAATCATATATACTTAATATTATGCAATTTACAAAATAATAATCAGATTATTTTTTATTTTTTATTTTTTTTTTTGTAAGCTTTACATATTATCATTAGCACAACGCGTAAAATATACTACCGAATTTAATTGAATTTTAATAAATAATTTTTTTATAGTCCTATGATGGTTTAGTATTAGATTTTATTGGTTCCGATTAGGTATTTAAATAATGAAGTCCACTATAGTCAGACGACATATTGTAATTGATCAACTTTATAGCTACCTAAACTTGAACAATACTTAGACTCAAACGTATGTTTATATATAAATGTATATATAAAGGGTATCTCGGTATAACTAACAAAACCATACTTAAGATATTCTCTACATTTTAATCAGATTATTCAATAAAAATATTAACCAAAATTGATTAGTTTTTTCTGTTTTTCTTTTGTTGTAATAAGCTGAATTTTTTAACTTAATTTTATAAATTATAATATTAAGTAATTTTTATACAGAAACTAAATATTACATGTTTAAGACAATTTTGACTATAAGTTATTAAATAATTTTACAACTTGATAAAAATATCTTTATATACTTATGATTTAAAATGTATAACATTACATTAAAATTTAATTTAAACGACTTTCCTATTCCTATAGTTTTTAGTTTTTACTTTTTTCAGTATACTAAATATAGATTAAAAACTTAATATAATATATACAATCTGCGTGTTGTCTTATTTAATTTAAAAGTTTATATGACTATTGATATATATTTTTCCTATAATTAGTTTATAAATAATGACATTTTAGTAGAATAACATTACTATTTATTGTTGTAATTTATTTAAAATATTTAAAAATAATTCATCGTAAAAATTCTAAGATTTTTAATTGCTCTTGTAAATGTACATATTTTCATAAAATAAAAACTATCACTTCTTATTTACTTTTTAATAAAAAAAAAATAAATATTTTCTCAGAGTTCATAAGATTTTCATTTGCTTTCTTTCCCACAACAAATGATGTTCACGCCTTTATTTATTCAACCTTAGAAATTAACGTTTTTTAACCATGTTAAGTATATAATACATTAAATAGGTACTGTATTTTAGGTAAGTACTGCACCTAAAACATAAACAGGAACCTTTCAAATCAAGTGATGCAATTGACACCTATTAGTTAGTTAGTTATTACCTGAAGTTATTCCTTATGTTACCTATGTAAATATATAGCATGGGTACTTATATCTACACTATAAAAATGATTTACATTAAAATTAACACTAAATAGAATAAAACAGATATATAACGTACCTAATAAATGTAATTGACTAACTATGTACCTATAATAACCTTTTTAATTGCTTAGAAAATTATTATGAATGTTTACTATATTTATAACAATATAAACAATATTATATTGACCATAAATTCATATCAAACTAACAAAAGTATTAATATATAATATGTAGGTATACATCCACAAAATGAAGTAATACAATTTTAGTAATTAAAGTTAGTAAATAATTCCAAATTTTATCGATTATTTAAGACAATTAAAAAATACGAAAGTATGATGTTTCATTTAGTTATTTAGTTGAAGGTATAAGATAATCTAACATAATGTATAGATTCAAATATAATAATTATAAATGATCCTTTTGGTTCATTTATTATAATATAATGTTTTACACACACACACACACATATATATATATATCTAATATATTTTATAACTTCATTTATGTACCTACCTATATCATTTGAATCGTAATAATAATAATACGTATTTTGAATAGCAACTATATTATGTGTGTGGTCTTTTATAAAGCCTAAGGGTATATATTTTGAAACATATTTCAAATGCACATGCACACACACATGCACATGCACACACACACACACACACACACACAGACATAGGCACGTATATCTGTATGTATGGATATATGTATTTATGAAATATGCATGTATACAGTACCTACTTATGTATTATTGGCGGTCAATTAAAATACTAATTAAACAGCACTATAGAAATGTACATCATTGTATTCTGGATGCAAATCAAATATGTATCTGCATTCGCGGGCTTAAAAGCTTGCATTCAGAGAAGAGCGGTCACGCGGGTAAACACAGAAGCTCCGTAGACAGTTGAATAGAGTTAATTGTGTCTGCGGCCTTAATGCCGTTTTTTTCATACGCAATAGTATACAGATCGGGTTTCTAAATGATCGTTTTGCAACGATAGAAATCCGGTTCAAATGATTGCTAAGAACAAATAAAAAGGTAGAAAAAATTCCAAAACTGGTGTAGTGCCTGTGGTGGGAGCTAAGTATATAGCCGAAGAAGAAGATTAGACGTATCGGTTTACGGTAATTCAATAATATAACTTCTTAGCGGAAAAAGGGTTTGTGCCAAAAACTATGAATGGAGTGCATAAAAGAACTCAACAATGCAGATCGGCAGTACAGATATTATTTTTTTTACACTTCCCCCTTCCTTTTTGGAAGCCAGCATGACAACAATAAAATATATTATAATATGTATATATACAATATAGGTATATCAGTATATGTATGTATTGTTGTATGTATATTCTATATACAACGTATAATATGTTTAACAAAGTGTACCCTATTTTTTCCCATTGTACATGCCGACAATTATATGGAGGTACTAAGGTACCTTTAAAATATATCTATATGGTTTTCGGTTATGTTACATGCTTTTGTGGGTCTAGACGAAAGAAAATTAACACACTTATAAAAAAAAATAATAATAGTTATAATTTGCCGTAAATTAGAAGGTACCCTTCCTTACAATGAGATATTCCTAAATGTATTTTTACAATAATATAATATATCCTTCTAAAATATGGCATGGCGGTCCCTGTGACTATTGTACATACATACACACATTCTTACTCATAATTACAGGTTTTCTGGCATAATTACACGCATGATTTTAATCATTTAATATCCATTTGTGATCCTCTATTAGATTGATTGATGGCATTTTGATCCCTTATTCTAACCACAAAAATCAAAAACTTAATACGCTACAACGTTATTGAGTTTCAGGTATAGTACCTATGTATTCAAAAGTAATTTCAAAAATAATAACATATAAACATTTTATTGAAATTAAATTATTATCCTAATGATGAAATCGTAAATCATAAGATTCCGATTTATTTTTCCGAGATTTTTTTTATTTCATAGAGCATTTTTCTTCAGTGTATTAATTGCATTAGACAATTTAATTCGAATTAAAATTCAATCATAATTCTAAAAATACTTGATAATGATTCTTGCTGAAGCATAAAATTGTACGAAACAAAATTATAACAGTTTTTAGTTAGTAATTTTATACATCTTAATATTTTGGAATTTGAAAAAAATGTAAAATTAGATCATTTAAAACTATTAAACTACGTATATAGTATTAAACAACTATACAAATAAAGTAAATTATAAAAAATATATATTAATTTGAGATTATAGGTATTTAAATACATAAACGTAAATAATTGTTATTTTACATTACCTAAATATCTACTTTTATTTAAAGTTAAAATTAAAATCTACACGAATAACTAAATAATTGTTTTTAAAATTTTAAGTACATCATATAGGTACCTACAATGAAAATTATTATCTAGTACAACTTTTAAATGTAGGTATTAACTGAAATAAGTAAGTGTTAAAATATTATCATTTTTTTTTTTTTTATTACATTTTTCATTTAATAAATATCATTAGGGATGATTTATTTTTTATTTCAGAATTTACCTTGTTATTAGCTTAAATATAAAACAATTATGACTTATTAATATATATAATATACTCATACTTTATTTAAAATAAAAATTAAAGTATTTTCTCCTGAATATTTACATTTATAGATTTAGTCTTAAATACTATGCAATTATTTGCATACCTCATCAAAAGTAATCTATAGTTGTCAGCTAATTTTGAGATCAATAACATATATCATTAATCATAAAATAAATTTGGTAAAACTATAATTATATAATTTTTAGTAACTCATATTAGGTTCAGTTTTAAGATAAAATGTATCATTAGTGATTAATCATTATTTGAAATATAATCCAAAATAATAAATTTATAAAATATTAAGATAAAAATTGTTGAAATTAGTTGTTGCATATTAAACTTTGGGAACACCGTTAGGTATATTTAGCTTACTCACATGTTTCAATGATAAGTAAATAATCTTATTATTTCAATCATACGCCAATATCATTGTTTACCTACATTATTATTATATTATTTTATTGCCTATTTAATTTCTTATTTAATATAAATTAATCATTAAAATATTATTCGTACAAAATATAAATATTTAGATTTACATTGGTGGATTTAAAAATTCAAAGTACTCAACATGAAAATATTTTATTGAAAGGGGGTATATGCTCATTGGGTAAGCTGTGTAAGGTAAATATTTTAATAGTTTAGAAATAATAATTAAAGTGTTCTTAGTTTCACTTATTAGGATAATGTTGATGACCATTGTTTTTTTTTTATCATTGTTATAATCATTTTTAGTTACAATAGTAATTTTATATGGAGAATAATTTTTTGTTAAGATAACTTAATAATAAATATTTTAAACTAACTTACGATTTTATACTTGAAGCATGTCCGGCATACGCTCGCGTAACGCCGTTAACAGTTAGTAAGACACAAATAAACACAGCAAAATTAATATTCATGCCTGAATCGTGTCTCGGTCACAATTTTCAATCGAACATATTGACTATCGCACTACGTTTAATCACTTAAATGTTGTACGGTGAGCTTTCCATTCATTCATACTTGAAAAATTACGAAAATGACTACCTACGTTGTATACTATAATTTAAATATTTATAAAATATTTATAAATTTATGCGCACGTATTTATATATATTTATATAAATTAATAACCATATAAATAAAAATGTTATATTTATAGATACAATTTAGGAGACCGAATAACACGAACTAAAAAGACACACCACACCGTCGTACTGCATTGCATTCACAATGGTCCGTGAAGAGGCGTTACCGTCTGAAAGAACACTGAATTAGAAACCGGCGGTCGGGTCCCTCCCATGTTGTTTTTTCACAACCCCTTAACCCCCTCCATACCAGATTTTACTCTCGTTATCAAAAACGGTCGCACTTCAACAAATATAATTACGGTTCAGAATACCTCGAAGTAATAGGATTTTTATTATTATACTACGTATAGAAATCATCAAAACTAAAATATAACATAATGTTATAAATATTATTTACAACATTAACGAAACATAAAGTATTTTTGTTCTCGTTAATTTTTATTTAAACATAATACAATATTCATAATATTATGTCCTTATTAATATATAGAACACATAGACTTGACTAATCTCTAAATTTCTTAAATTTTAAACATTTTTTATCCAAATAAATTAAATTAAAGTATTGTAAAATATATCATTTAATTAAACCCAGTATTTATATAATATATGTGGTATAGCTATATATAACTTTAAACTTTGAATTAATAATGATTATATTTTTTAATTTTATTTCGAAATAGGCCGGCTCTATAGTAATTTTAGATTTATTTCAATAATATGTAATTCTTATATATTATATTTATTATCATGCAATGTGTATTCAATCATAACCATGATATTTCAATACTTTTAAATAAAAGCAAAATTAAAATTTATGTTATAAATATTTTTAGTCAGTATTCATTATTGTATTTTGTTAAAATTATGTAAATGCAATTCAATTGTTTAAAGAAAATAATAATACTAAAATGTCTTAATATTTTAATAATAAAAATGCCTTTAAATATTAGGTACCTAGACTTGTTTGATCAATGCTGTTCATGCATTTTTCACTTCTAATATTATCAACCACACTGTTTAATACTTAATAGGCCCACCTGTCTAGTATACCTACATAATATAGTCGGGGACTCAGGGATGAAAGAAAAAATTCACAGCGGGGAGGATATCATCGACACGGTCTAATTTGGGAGTTGTACTTATCCACGGACAAGTATAAAGAAGTTATTATACAAATTATGAACGGCCCCCCACATGGTGGTCTATGGATAATGGAGAAAAAAGATCAAGAGATTTGTATTATATTATGTATAGTAAATGTGAATCGATGAAGGGAACAACGTGTGCCGTCCAGAACGACTATTCAATGACAATCATTTTTTCCCTGTGTATTATATTATGTAGTCTGTAATTTATAAATGGACCATGAACCATTATGAAAAATATTTGCGCAGAAGCTAAACAGTTAAACAGTTGTTTTTCTTTGTAATGATTATGACTAATTTAGTTTAAACCATTAGAAATTCTATTGTTTGAAATACTTGAAATTAATTTTAAAAATAAATAAAGCGATTAGTATTATGTACTAATGTACTTATATAAGTTATTAAAAGAATAAAATATAATTGCATTTTATATATACACTTTATTGTTGTAAATTAAAACAATAAAGTACTAATTATTAGTACTACTGCAGCATCATTAGATATTTTGAAGTTGTAATACCTGCACGAACAATTATATATACCTATATAATGATTAATATGTATGAATTATAATTTTACGAAAATATAGTTCTATCAATGATAACTCTCAAATAAATCAAGAATAGGTACAATTTGTTATAGTATTTAATATAAGAACACAAGACGTAACGCCTTACAAATTACTATAATGGTTATGTTTAAATAAATAACTATAAAAATAAATTATGTGTGTATACTGTATATAGTGTATACCTATTAGCAATTAACTAAACCTATATTCATTGTTTTTATAACTGAACATTTTTAATTTTTATTATCTATATCGTATATCATATCGATATCATTTATTTCTAGAATTTATATTTTTATTATTATTATTATTATTATTCATTAAAATAAATTATAATAATTAGTACATAAATGATTTTATATTAATTTTTATTCATTCTATAAATAATAATAGGTAGGTACATATTATATTCAAATCAAAAATTTAAATTAATAATTAATTGTTGAAAACTGACTCTTAGATCAGAGCATTCAGGTAAAGTTAAAATTATAAGTTGTACCTATAATAATACTTTATTATTTTAGAAAACGCTTTTAAAAGTGAACAGTCAGGAATTGGGCTCCAAAAAGATTCTTAGAGCCACTCTTCAGATTTGAATGCATTAACAAACAGCAAGTACTATTTTATTGTAAAAATATAATTACCTATAAAAAGTCTTCAATTTTGTTTAAAAAATGTATACTGTTCAAATGTGTAAAATTTACAAAATAGTAAATGTTAGGTTAAATTTGTTATGTTTGAATATTTTGATTTGTTTTATATTTTGATTACAATATTATTTTTTTTTTCAAACTTTTCAACGATTGTGAAAACTAAAAGAAAATTAGTCGATAGAATGAGTAAGAAAACAGAAATAGTGTTATTGGAAATAACCATACGACCTCAAGATCCAAATTGGGTCACTCCAGACTCTGGTCAACTATATTTATGTTTGGCAACTACTTTTTATTTGTCTACGCATATTAACAAATTTGAAACAAATAGGTTAGGTATATTACAATATGATGTTATGAATAAAATTTCTATCAGGTAGTTATGAAATATTTTTGGTTTAAGTAAAGTAGATCACATACCATTCACGATGATGAAAACAACAATAATTATATCAATTATAAAGAAATATTTCTCTTGCACTTAGATGAATATAAAAAATTCAAAATCAATGAATTAAGTTTCTGGATGTCAATATTTGTTTTTGTGTAGACAGACATTTTTCACGTAGGTATAGTATTACCCAGACGACTCGCAGAAACTTATAAATTTTTATTTTTATTAGGGAATAAACAAAACAAAATTTATATGAAAACATTGAAAACGCCATATAATTTAACATTTTAACAATATGATCTAATGAGTTATTCGCTAAAATAAAATATTCATACTTCAATGTTTTTATATACATTATTAATGTGTTCATGTACTTTATAAAATTATTTTGGAAACTTTAACAAACTTCATAGCATTCTCAAGAAATACTATTTATTCATCTAATTAATTTTACATTTTTACATGTAAAAGTTGCTTCTATTAGTTATTCCATTATTATTAGGCCATAAGTATCTTTGAATGACGATCACTAAGATAATTATCAATTTTCTTTTTTTCTGGTAGGTATTGTAACTAAGTTTGTTGAACAATAATTTTGGTTTAAACGTTTTCGCTCGAATATAATTTGTTTGTTTCTTGTGAAAAAAAAACTAGTCACTATAAGTATTAATAATAATTTAGCTTTACACAATTTGTAATGTTTTCAGGTATTCCCATTCGATTTAACCCGATTAAATTCGGTATATTTAAGCATTTGGATTTAAGAATATTTAACTATTGATATTATAATTATTTTTTAATAACTTTTCATTTTTCTTTGACTACATCTCAGTATTACACTGATTTCATGTTAATATTTAAAACTTTATATTTTAGAAAACTATTTGCGTGATCAGTAACAAATTAGTTATACATTACAGCAAAAAGAGAACAGTATATTATAACATAATATTCACAGAATTAAATTCGCGTAAACATGGGAAATTTACCAGGACACAATGATTAGATATGATTGCTTTACAGATAATAATTTTATTATAACATGATTTTACACCGATGTGGCGAGATCTCAATAGGTATTTCCCATCAATTCCATGCTTTTAAATTACATAATATAACTATATATAAGTAGATATTATTATGCCATGTGATGGGCACCGATTACTTAATTCAGCGGTTCTCAAACATTTTTTTTCGCGAAGCCCTAGAGATGCTAAAAAAAATTTACGGAGCCCCAAAAATTTGAAATACCAATTTTTCACTCAAAATATGGATCAATAAATTATTGCTAATATACAAATGTTATACAATATAAATATTGTAACTTGTAACAATTTAACGAATAATAATATATGTACTTGATTCAGATGTGCCCGAGGAGTCTCTAGATTAGTTTCGCGGAGCCCTAGAGCTCCGCGGAGCACAGTTTGAGAACCGCTGACTTAATTCATAGTGTGAACTTTGATAAACTCGGAGCTCATCTAGCTCCAGTGTTTTATTTTTTTTAAATGTGCGGAAATAAACTTCGAACAAAGACCGCAACTCCGTGCACATCTAAATTAACCACCATGTGGGAGCTTCCGTGGACTGGTGCTGACTGGTGACCGATATGCCATATGCTTACAATGTGTTTTGGTCACCGTCGGATTGTAGTCTCTGTGGTGCGAAGTACCTAGGTATTGATACGGTTATGCGACGCTGCATTCATTTAAAAAATGTAGATCCTCGTGTGGATTTGCGACGCATTCGATTTACCATTGAATTTAAATAAACACGTCCATTGCAGTGACCTACTCAATGCAGATATTATACGCGAAACCTTTGTAGCAAAGCGGTTCTCCGCAGTATTTTTATTATAATTTTTTGTTTTTAATACGTTTGCCTGCTTAGTTAAACTTTTCATAAAATGAACAGATTTATTTTTTATCTTTAAACCCACATAGTATTATAATATAATATATTAAACACTATAAACTAGGTATAGTACTAATGTACTACATTTAAATAAAGTTTGTGTAGGTAGGTACTAAGAATACACTCAATATACAATATGCAGGTTGTATTTTACCTAATAATATGTACACGCGGCTTTAAAATTTCCACTCATTACAGCGATATAATTTCCTTAACGATCTTAATCAGAGGCGTTCTCAGGATTTTTTAATGGAGAGGGATGAAAGAATTTGTTACATGATAAACCATAAGGGTTACCAAAAGTAGACAAAATGTGTATCACTAATATGTAAGGAATAAAGAACCTTGGTGGGGATCTATCCCCTATATCCCCCCGTGAGAACGCCCATGATCTTAACCAACTAAATATGAAATATTAACTAAAAAATGTTACGATAAACAATAATTTAATCAGGTATAGCAACGATTTTGTATTTTTTTTTTTATGTAAAAGGAGAGGGAATAACTGATAAAATTATTTATCTTATGATTCTAATAGAAGCATAAGAAAGAATCACTCATAAACCCTAAGTTCGAAGTGCTGTATCCCGCCCGTTCTTACGAATATATTCACAGAACACTAAAATCGTTCTTAAATAAAATTATCATTGCGTATTCATTTTTAATACTACTTACGAAATAATTTTGAATAAAATTCTTTCGTAGTTTTAGAATATAAATTTTTATTATAAACCTAATTTAGAATAATTTTTGCACAGTTTATTAGTCGTCCACTGGGAGTTGCGGTCTGAAGTAGAGAGAACATTGATTTTACAATATTATTATATTTTATTAGAAAATCAATGGTGGGTAGTTAAACACGTTACCTCGGAGATTTAAGATTCTAAATAGTGAAATAAACGCTATTCAAATTCTCTAACAATATTTAGGTATATTATAATATTTATAATGTACAAATAATACAATATTTAATTATCTTTATTGAGTAGGTATAAATGTATAATATTAATAAACGATAACCTAATTTAATAAATTAATGATAAATTATATTTAACATATTGATTATATTGATAATCATAGAAATAATATCTACTATCTATATAAATATAAAAAAAAAAAATAGAAAATGGCCTATTATGAAGTATGAATAACCATTTCCTTAATTAATAGTCAATCAAACAGTAATTTGATTAATTTACAATACATTTTTTTTGTATTAGGTAATTATTTATAGACCACTGAAATTTTCGATTTTATGGGAATTTTTTTTTTTTGAAGTGTCGATAAAAAAATGTTGGATAACCAAAAAATAATGAAAATTTAATACAAGGTTCCTTATGATTTATTATTATTGTAGCTAAAAAAAAATAGTCACAATTTTTTTTATAAGCGTTTATAATTCAAATTTTTACGAAGTATGTTGAAAGGTTTGAAAATTTAACATTAAGTTTTTCATAAGTTTTCCTTCAAGTATAGCTATAAAGAAAACTCGACGCATCATTAAAGGAAAAATTTTAAATGCATTAGAATTTTAAATTTTTACTAAATAACGAACGTCTTAACAACAATGATTAATCCTCAAACGATTTTAAATATTTGTTATTATTTAACATTTAATATTGACAAAAATTCGTCAAAACCATGGATATTTGCAAATTATATTGTAGGTATAATTCTTAAAATTTTTTGTATAAGCAGCTAAGAGTTGAAAATTCAATACGAGATTTTCCATAAGTTTAGCTTATAATAATTATAAAATAACTTAAATTCTGGTGTATTCAGGCCATTAAATCATAAACCACCTTTTTCACCAACCACTGAAAATTATATCCTAAGCTAACAAAGTAACAAATCATCTTCGTTCAGAATCGTTTTCGAATACAATGATACCCATCATTGGATTCAAATTTAACACTCCTATAATATATAGTAGTCACCACACGGCATCTACCTAATGTACAGCAGAGCGGTACAGACTTACCCGCTTTTTTAATACAATAACACAATTTTTTTTGTACTTTTCAAAATAATATTCCTCTTTTGTATTAGATAGTGCCATATATTATACAGTGTGTAATATGTTGTCGTTGTGTAACTTTTTAGTGGAATGGAACTATAATGATAAGGATACTAGCTGTAATAAAGTTAATTAAACCATTTGTTATGTACATAATCAATAATCATTGTACAATGAGTTAGTAAAATATTTTTAATAAAAATATTTAATATTAGATAATAATAATTGTAATAGTGGTATTAGTACAATATTAAAAAAATTAAAATTAAAATTAAAAATTTTATCCGGTTACCGATTTCACTACACACAGCCCAGCGGATGTCAATGAACAATTATTATTTTGTTTGTACGGCGAGTGACGTCATGTCGTTTTTTCTCCCACTCCTACTTTTCGACAATTTCAAAATGAGGCAACCTATATAATCTATAAACCTTGATAGACACCCACAAAAAATGTATTTTTGAAAATTTTTTCCATAAGTGATTTAACCTCCATAAAGGGATAAAAAGGTGTAAAAAGGGATAAAAATAGAAAACGATACACGTTAGTTATTGGTCGGATTTTTTTATTAGCGTAGAGAATATTTGCTCTGTAAAACAAATGGATTTAAAATAGGATAAATGTATAAAAGTGTCGCCATCTCGTGACAGTAAGGTAAGAATTGTACGAAATATCCATCATCTTAACCGTGGGGTTACAATCATTTTAATATTATCTCAACCATTTACCAAGGTTTTTTATAGTTGTATAACCATGGTTATAATTTATTTTTACATTATCTAAAGACATAAAAGCTCTTTGGATACTTTAATGAATTGAATGTTGATATTGGAAATTATAGAAATAGTTTTCAATTGGACGTGAGATAACCTTACATACTTGGAAAAAAATAAAACACGCACCACGGATTACAGATTGTATTTTTAATTTTTACAAACCTAGTTCTAATTTTAAACGTTTCAGAATCCTATTTTGATACTTTCAAACAGGTATTTTCCTAAGATTATTATTAATATTTATTTTTTAAATGCCCAACAGACAACATTCAAAAATACAAATACATATTATTCGCTATTAGTTATTCAGAATTCATATGTTCTAAATGTTCTAATGTTCTTAACTTTTGTTGGTACCAGCTACCAAACGGTACAATACATTATTTAGGAAACCATCACCGTATTATTGTTTGCTTATAAGCGTATCATATATTTTTGTAATCACAAAACTTTTTTTTTTTTATTTAAAGGTAATTTACAATTAAAAGATCACTACATTGTCCGAACTCTGAAGTCAAATTAAAATAATCAATTGTCATTACTCATTAGTAATCGTGCATCATGGGACGAAAGAAAATTAATATATCCAAAATCACAGACGAACGAAACCGCCATGTATGTAGTATTATTATAATTTTCAATTTCCTTATGTTAATTAACAACTTTTATAGGTGACATTTAACAAACGCAAATTTGGTGTTATGAAGAAAGCTTATGAGTTAAGTGTGTTATGTGATTGTGAAGTAGCTATCATTATTTTTAACAAGTCCAACAAGTTATATCAGTATGCTAGTACAGACATGGACCAAGTATTACTTAAATATACTGAATATAGTGAACCACACGAATCATTGACAAACACCAATATTATTGCTGTAAAATTAAAATTATTTATACACTTTAAGTGTAGTTAATTTTTACTAATTACATTTTAAAATTTTAGCAACTAAACAGGAGAGAAGGTCCTAGAAATTCTAATTCTAAATCTGTTGATTCGTGTGTTATTGATGAGCCTAATACTATAGCTCAACCCAAACAATTTAAAGTAATGTCCACTCCTAGAATTAAACTTAAACACAATGATATTTCTGATGAAGAATTTAGAATACTTATGACACATGGGAGAAGAATAATGGATGTAAGTATTAATAACTTGTAATATCTACTTATGTATAATAATTTCCACCATTTTAACTACTTATTGTTTTTATTTTTATAAATATGTATAAATAGTAAATACTATAAGTAATATTATAACTTTTCTAACATTTTTATAAACTTTCTAAGGATGAGTATGATGAAGATGATGATGATGAAGATAGTAATGGTCTTGAATGTGAATATATTCCTGGCATTCCTGAAAACGAAATTCCAGAAGCTATAAGAAAAATCCGAGAGAATAATTCTATTGAAAACACTAAACAAGTTAATTCCAGTGACTCAGACATGAGTATGAATCTTAAAAATATGTAGTGGCATAACTAGAAGAATATTTGTGTGTGTGTGTGTGGGGGGGGGTTAAATTTTTATTATAAATAAATATTCTTATTACGATTGTATGTTTTACTAAATAAGAGACATTTCGAGGAGGTTATAATCCGTTACCCCCTAGCTATGCCACTGATAATATATTTATTGAGTATCAATTAAGTAACACAAGTATTAATAATTAATTTTTAGGTGATGACGAGTTAAAAATTGACAGTGGTGCTGATGATGATTTTGAAGAAATTGATGACAGTTTACACCATGAGAATATACAAAAATATATTTCTCCTCCAACCACCTCACGACAACAAACTTTGCCAAGTAATCTAACAAATATAATTAAATATAAATATATAATATGTCATTAAATAATTATTAGAATAAGATGGAGCACAACTATAATTTTTTAATTAATATTTATAACAACTTATGAAGAATCTTTTATCATTTTAAGTGCTTTAATGAAGAAAAAAAGTTATCGGTATAGATAATAATGTTACAAATATTTTTTTATGAGCATTTGTTAAAATTTTGACAAAATAAGTTATTTTCATGTATAATAACAATTTTTCATTAAACAATTTTCTTATTTTATTGTAATTAAAAAAACAAGCAATCGTAGGTACTTAAAATTTTATCTCATAATATATAATTTATATAACGTGTTTCCATATTTTATACATTATATACTTTTCATAAAATGTTGACTTATGATGTTTAACAAACTTTTTATATATTCAATTAATTTTGAACAATTTGATTAACGTTTGTGGTATGTTATGTATAATTCAGTTTGGAATTCAGTTGTTACTTATTTATAAATAAAATAATATAAGTAATGAAAAATGATTAATTTGAATTTCTTATAGTGGTAAAAATGTAGTCTTAGATGCATTTTTTTTATAAATATGATTAAATGTTTGGATGAGCTGAATGTAACATATCTTCAAGAGGATAATGTGAGCTTTCAAATATATTATATTTTTAAATATAATCAGTAAAACATTCTACTTGATAATCTAGTGGGGCTTACAAACCTAAGTCAAAATATATTTTTAAATATTTATCCAAATACACCCAGCCTATATACAACATTATATCATGTAGAGTGTAGACACTTCTGTATGTGTATAAGGTTAATTTTATATTTAATTTGACATATTTTTTTTTCTGAAAGTTTTAATTTGCATTAAATTATTTTAGTCAAAGCTATTGGAAATTATTTAATAAACAATCTAATTTCAAACAAATATTAAAAAATTTAAATAGTATGTGAATTAATTAAACTCTATATAATATTTTTGTGCTGGAGTTGATGTGTGTAAAATATACACTATTTATATGTGTCACACGTCTTCAATTTCTTTAAATATTATACTTCAAAAGACTAAATGTTTGTGTTATGTGCCTTTTTAACTTTTCAATGATTAATATTTTAGTTAATAATATTAAAGTCGAAAAAAAAGATGAAGTAGTTGATGTTGAAATAATCGAAGATGACGCTAATACACCTGAAGAAGTAAAAAGCAATACAAATCTACAACTAACATCAGATGTTCCGAAACCACCATTAATTCCAAATACTCACTCAAGTAATGTATAATTAATACATTTTATTAAAACCTAAAATTAATTAAATTTATTAAATAGGTTTGGATGTTATTCAAAATAAATCTCCTAAGAGTCATCCTGAAAATAATGTAAGGTACCGTCCTTATAATATTTTACATACCTCTAAGAAAATGGTAAAAATACCACCACAGAAATCTTTGGAAATCCAAAGTAGCATGTCACAAAATAGACAGAGCCCAAAGCAGGAACGAAGAGTTTATGCAGGATTTAAACAACGTATACAGGTTAAAAAAGATTTGTTAACGAGTTCTGATGATAAAATCATTAGTGCACATACGCCACTAAGTAGTAATACCAATGACTCTTAAAATTATTTGTAAATTTTAAATTTAAACATTCCAAATTTTATTGCTTTTATTTTATACATTTTTTTTTTTTAAGACTGTACTTTAGGTAACAATTATTGGTATTCATTTATATTTAATTATATACATAATACAATTCAATTTTAAAAATTAGTCATTTGAATCCTTTGTTCAAATTTCCTATTTAAAAAAATGTAATCATTTTAATATTAACATATAATTGAACATAAAAAAAATGTTGGTTAAGTTTATTTGGTCTAGATATTATTTTATTGAATAGTTTTAAGGACATATTATTATGTATCACTTTTGAAAAAAAAAATTGATTAGTTATATGTATTATTATATTTAGAACTGGTTTTTAGCTCTTGTTCCATAGTTTTTACAGCTATATTTATTGATATTGTATGTTAAATTTTAGTATTATTAATTATTATTATTTAAAATATTTTTACATTATTATTAGATCTTTAATTTGATAAATGTAAATCTGTCACAATTATTATAATATAACAATATTACAATACATGTTTATTTCTTTTATCTTAAATTATAAGTTCTATACTTTAATGACATTAATTTATGGAAAATTTATTGTACATTTAAAATAAAGAAGCAATAAAAAAATAATAGTTAATTCCAGTATGTGTTCAAATGATCAAAGAACTAGTGAGATCATAATAGTATAATAGTTTTCCCATTCCAAGACATCATTAGATTAATTTTTGTGTTTAGCTTTCTGCGATCAAAACAATAGGACGCATAATTATGGAGTAGACTTTAAATATTAGATATACCGTAATAATGGGCAGTCCAAAACACATGACAAGAGTCAATGATCTGTCTACATCAGGGGTTCCCAACCAATCAATCTTTCTAGGAATATAAGCCGATCATTACAAAAATTAATTTTACCATTATTGGTCGATCACATAATACATTATTATTATTATGAAGAAACAATAAATAATTATTCTTTGGAGCTTAGACCTTTTTTTTTATTTACTAATCAAAGACCTAAATTTTCCTGGATGTTGATCATCAGGGACATAAAATTTCAAATGTAGCTCTGGTTTGAAAAGGTTTGCGAATCTTGGTCTACATTAACATACATGCTGTAAATCAAACACTAATTAATCTGCATATTGGGTAAAAATTTAAAAAAAAAATTAGAGCTACGCAGTTATTTAGATCATATTATTATATTAGTTTTAAATTAAAGATTAGAGTTAAAAGATATTTTATACATTTAAATGATCCATCTGAATAACATTATGAAATTCAAAAATTACCAGTTAACATGCTTTAGTTAAATTATTCTATTTTTACAATTTAATAGGAACTTTAAGTACATATTTATCATTATTTTTTAATAACACTAGTGCTCTAGTAAATATAGATTACCATTTCCATTCCATTACCTTTCCAAAAAGGATTAACTTTATGCCTAAACAGTTTTATTTTTTTTTAGTAATAAAATTATTAAATAACATTTTTGATGAAACAAAACAAAAAAATATATTAAACATCATAATATAGGTATTGCACATCATATTATGTTCTCCAGGCACAAAATAAAAACAATTAAAATTATAATAAAATAAATAAAATAACTTATATAATGGTAAAAGAAAAATACAATTACAGCATGGAAACAATAATTAATTAGGGTCATAAACTTATAAATGTAATCACCGATTAAGTCTTATAAAGGAGATACTCTTTAAGAGCGTTGGGTAATGGTAATTTTGATACAGATGCTGCTTTGATGTTCTTCAGAATAGTTTCCCTGCACGCACTCTGCAACGAATTCACTAGAAACACAAAAACAATTTCATGATAAATACTTACAGTGTACAATAAATGTCAAACATTTGTTTCAACCAAATTGAATAAGAACCAAACAACAACTACCAAGTAAGGAGGCAAGGTCTAAACGCAAGGACCTTTGTAACTCAACATCTATAAGACTACAAACACTGTGTAACATGCACATTTTGATGGCATTTGTAGAAAAATAATGCGCACCGGTCACCAAAACATTGCACTTATACATAATTATGTATTATTAACAGTCACTGCTTACCGTTGTACACTTGTATTACACGGACTCGTTTGGTGGCACCGTATACATCGATGACTGCTCTGATAGGACCATCGTTATACGGTATGGTCCTCGAAAGCGGTACGACAAACTCGCCGTTGATGATGAAATGCATGACGGCCATGTTCTGGCCGCAGGGCAAGTACAACACGCCGACCCTGCTGCCCACGTCCGTCGGCAGGATATCCATTTTGTCGTCGCGCGACGACTTGAGAATGCTGGTCGGAAACGTGCCCCGGGACGTGAATACGTGATTGCCGTCCAGCCGAAAGTAGTTGGTAAGATAGTTGGCGTCGTACCAGGCCTGGTGTTTGGTCAGTGCGCATATCCACGACTCGCCCATCGTCTTGTTGGACACCATGTCCGGTATGGCGCACTGCGGCAGCAAATGGCCGCTGCGCTGCAACGCGTCCGGATCGAGCTGCGTCAGGCCCAGCCGAATGTGTCCGGACCAGCCGTTCTCGCTGCTCTCGATCTCGATGAGGAACACCTCGCCCGGCGACAGCGACCGTTCGCTGAACACTATGGCGTTGGCAAAGCTCATCTCCCGGTGCGCCACCGTGTCCTGGTCGTGCAGGCTCAGGTTGTAACCGTGGAACCGGTGAAACCGCGTCTGCTGATAAGTGCACGGCTGCTTCTCGGACATGGCTTGGACACGACTCGGGGACGTGGGCGATATCGACGCGGGCACGATTTAGGGGACGGTGGCGTTCTTCTGCCGCACCACCACTACCACACCCCCGTCAAAGACGACGACCATCGGCGGCAGCGGCCGTGGTCGGCACACTAACTCCGAGTCATCTTGAGGGACTCGCGATTTGCGGTGCACTATGAAATCGCGACGACGACAAACGACAACAATAGTACAACGAACGCGATGAATGGACTTACCAAAGGACAAGTAGCCAACACACGTCTTCGGCGTATCCTACCGCGTAAGTGCGTAACCGAGTAATCGCCGATCAGCAGATGTCAACATCAGTCATAACATCAACAACAACAAGTAAAAACAACAACAATAGTCCTGTATATTATTTGTTGTTATTATTATTATTATTATTATGCGATGAAGATGATAAATCTCACGAATCTTTAAAGTTTAAATAACCAACACTTTGTTATCTAATCAATCGTGTTATCAATAAGCAAAGAGCCCGCCCACGATTTTCGATTATTTATACTAATTCATAGGTACTTAATCGGTATGCACCATAAACCTCCTATGTCTTTGGTATGTACAAGTATGTAAATGTAATAATTTATTATTGACTATAGCGATCACGATTTGTCCTCAAACGATTTTCAATATTAATTAGTAACAATAACGATTTAAAGTATTTGTTATTATTCAAAAAGTATGAGTCAAAGATATTTGAAAATTTCATCAGTTATTATAATTGGCATTTTCAGTTTCTTTATGTGATTTAATTTTCAAAATATTTCGCTTATTTTAATACTATTTATAGTGAAATTATATATTGTTTTTTTGTTTAATTTTATTTTCATAAATATCGATAAAAATTTCTTGGCTAAAATACTTGAAAATGTAATAGTTCCTCATACATTAGTCTTATTATGATTTAAAAATTATAAAAATACATAGGCACATTTTTTTTTTTATTAAAGTTCAAATATTGACAAAAATTCATTAAAATCATAAATATTTACCAATTATTTTGTTATTAAAATTCATGGAGATTAGACTTTTAGAGGTAAAGTGTACTGAACTCCTCAATAATTGACACCCATAGGTAACATTTTAAGAAGGGAAGGGGAATAAAGAACTTTAAATTTTAGCTAAAAAAGATGTAATATAATTTTAACATATACTTAATATAAATAGATGTGCTAAATAATAATTAAAATAGATAATTCAAATTTGTTTTGTTATTTTATAGTAAAATAAATTTTAATAAATATAGAAAAAAGTAAAATATAATATAATCATTAATCAATTATATAGTAGTTAATATTATTTAACTAGGGGTAAGTGTTTCGTCTTACCCCAAATGGTTGTCCACGAATTTCTTTCAAAATTGATTTTATAAATTACATAATAATAATAATAATGTGTGTGATGGTGGGGGGACCAGAGCAAGGGGACTATTTTCTTGGACAACTAGTAATCAGATATCTTGTACGTTGGGTTGCATTTAATTTAATTTCAAGGGTGCTGTCCTATTACACCGATACCGTATGCACTAATGCATTTAATTTTTGTATGCTTAAATTATTTTAATTGTATTAATAATATCTGCTATTTTCATAGTATTTACAAGTTAAATGGCGAGTTAACATAGAAGAGTTCTATCATAAATATAATATATTTCTGTAATTTTAAAATTAAAACATATTTTTTTAAAACTATTCAGGTGTTTTTTCCAGTTGATTTCCATATTTATTTACAGCAGCACTGCAGCAGTAATTATAATTAGTATTAATGGTAGTTGTAGTTTAGCTGTAGTTGTAGCTTGAAAAAAAAAGCAATTTTAGTAGTAGTGTTAGTTAAAAAAATTTAAAAAAAAAGTAGTTTTAGTTAAAATTTTAATTGTCGAAGAGCCCGAAGAGGGTCTTACTCAGACAGCTAAGTGTCGACAAATTTTTAATTCCGACACAAAATATTAGAAGGGTTTTTACTCAGACAACAAAAAATGTCGACGAATTATTAATTCCAACATAGAAAACAATTTATAAGATTAATAATGAGTTTAAAAGATAAATTGGGCGAGGTAGCTCAATATATTAATACTAAACATCCAGAATTAAATTTGGAGAATGTCTCGGTTTATAACAGCCTTCTAACAAATATTTACAAAATCATAATTCAAAAATAAAATGAACGTAATTTGTAAAAAATAATTGCTAATGCCTAATGCCATAGGTAAATAGAAAAACAACTTAATTTCTTCTTAAACATATTGGAAGTATAAGTGATGTTGATTTATTTTATATGTCAGAAATGAATAATGCAATAATAAAATGTACTGAAAATTGTAACTATAAGTCTAGTGATTTCTTAAATTACAATAACATGATTCTAAACAACATGTGTAAACATTTTAAAGTCACTGCAAATCAAGTTAACCGTACAAAAGTGTATAGAAAATATAAAAAACACTTCAATATGTCTTTGTGTAATCCATCGGATGTTACAAGCTATTCAAATACTGTTTATTTTAATGAAAATTAAACTTCATATTCTAATCAGACAAAGTCTAAACTTGTGCAAAAAGACTATGTTTCAACTTCAATACACAAGTGTATTGGCCCAGTGTGATTTTAGGTAGAAGGATGATAAGGGATCCACTTATACCTAGTACTACACCAATAGTACTAATTATTAGAAGGATATTCATTTCAATAATTGAGCATCATTATAGTAGTAAAGTGTACTATAATTTTTACAAAATTAATTTTTTTTTTTTTAACAAATCAATATATTTATAGGACATTAAATTAAACAATACATAAATACGTCAACAACTATTTTACTCTAACTAATTTACATAAATACAATGGCCCATAGTTAAGTGGTAAAAACGGCATCACCATTTGACCAAATTTCAACCCTTTGCCAAATGAGTACAAAGATTTCAGAGGTTCAAATTGCTTTGTCAAGTCTCTAAAACATAAAATAAATATTTATAATAATATAGTTTCATTATTTTTGATTAAAAAAACATACTTAACAACAATTTGATGATTTGTTTCTTCCCATATTTTCTTCAAAGCCATTTTGACAACACCGTCATTTTGTATGGGTGATAAAGAACAGGTTGAATAAACTACTGTACCGCCCACGGCAATGTTCATTAAAGCAGTTCTGAGAAAAAAAAATGAATTATACATTTAAATATCAATACATATATCAACATAAATATAGGTATGTATTACTTTAAGATATCAGCTTGTATTTCAGGCAATTGTAAGCGTTCCTTAGCACGAGTAGGTTTGAACATGTTATTTTCATTATTTTCCAAACTGTGACGATCATTTGTGCATGGAACATCTACTAATATCTGATAATAAATAGAATATATAATTATTTTATTCATGCAAAAATTTACTACATTAATTTACAAAAAAATGCACTATAGAGTGAGTAAATATTAACTTGATATAATTCTAAAGAGGGCTGTTTAATTTTTATTTATTTCATGTTTTACTCAATTAATTGTAATTTATAAAACCTGGAGGATATAATCAATAATTAAATAACTTAATAACCAGGCCTACTATAAACTAAAAATAATATCATTAGAGGATCTAAGTTGGTAATAAGTAGGGCCTGGATTTATATGTTTTTACATATTGCTAATGATTGTATGCAGTCTTAAGAAAGTAAAAATTGTGGACGATTCATTAAATACTAAGTTCACAGGAAATTTTTTTTTTTTTTTGCATTTTAAAGAATATTTAGCATATTTGGATATATTTGGTCCATTTTGAGAAAAAATGCCGATTTCTTATAATTTCAATAAAAAGGTACTTCAAAAAAAAATTGTGGCAAATGGATTTGATAATTACTATAATTTTGATTTAATAAAAAGAGAAAAAAATACTCTATGAAAATACATCACCTATCGGTTAAGATCAAAGTGTTAATAATTTTGCAATTTTTTTTAGAGAATATAAGCATCATATTTTAGATACATTTAGAGAATATAAATCCAGACTCTAGTATTAATAAAAAAATAAAAATAATAATAATAATAATAAAATAAGTAATAATGGTTTGTCTAAAAACATTTGTTTATTTCTTACACAAATTATTTAAAAAAAAAAATAATAAAACAG
The DNA here is from genome assembly GCA_009835225.1 of Aphis craccivora. Lineage (NCBI taxonomy): Eukaryota > Metazoa > Arthropoda > Insecta > Hemiptera > Aphididae > Aphis > Aphis craccivora. Next base: position 121,295 of record VUJU01000279.1, read on the forward strand.
CATTCTAAACTTATAGCTACTTACCTAGCTATACATTTAAAATACTTTAACTAAGTTTAAAATTAATATTTTTTAATAAAAATAAATAAATTCTAAATGGAGAATTTAAATAATTACTTTATTGTATACATCAGGTTCATTAATGTGTCGTGCATTAATTTGTGTAAACATAAGACGTGAGCCCCAACTTTGATAGTCAGAAATATATTCAGACATAACATTATGTATTTTTTTAATTCTAGATTCTTGAATATCATTGCATACCAATGATTCTAAAATATAATCAAATAATGATAAATTATTTTTTTTAATTACAAATTAAACAACAATATATTATCAATAATTAAGTTAGATACTTAAGATACCTTACAGATAAAATAAGTAATTACTAACCGGGTAATAATGTTTGTAGTGTTGCTAAAGCTTTACCACCTGGAGCTGAACACATATCTAATACTCTGTCGCCAAATTTTAAATCTAGAGCGAACACAGGTAAAATTGATCCTCCGTCCATCAAATAATAATCTAAAGTTAAATCAAAAATATTTAATAAAGTTTATAAACTATAATTTATTTCCAACAATTGAAATTAATTTATTAAACAATATATCAACCAGTCTTACTCAGGCCCTCTGAGGAGTTCCTATACAGATTTAGTCACCTTACATCATTCATCCATACAGAAGCTATGGAAGCTAAAATGGGATTCCCTACCAGAGTCGTATGCTTTTAGTTATAGATCATTATTTATACATAGTCAACCATGGTTTCAATCCCTAAAGATTAGCGCGCTGTCATAACTAAATTTGCCAGATTACGCACGGGCCACAGCCTACTACCACATCACTCGTTTAAATTGGGACTCAACAATAGTACGTATTGTCCCCTACCCAACTTTGGTAGAGAATACCACAACTTCCAACACCTACTCATAAACTGTTCATCTATCTCTATCCAAAGATTTCAGTTAAAAATTTTCTTTTCTACCTCTGGTATAAACTTTTCCATTATTGACGCTCTTTCAACTTACAAGGTTAACATAATCAAAGATATGCTATACTTTTTCAACAATCAGGCCTCCAAATTTAAAAGTGTTAGCTTTACCAAATTATATTTATTTTAGACTCATGTACATAATTGTCGAGATATAATAATTTTAAGTTAAAATCTCTCAATAAAAAAAAAATAAATAAATAAATAGTATACAGAGTGGACCTAGCTACACAAATTTTCCTAGTTAATATATGCGAATTCGAATAAATATATATATTTTTTAGTTTTAAATTGGTATTCATAATAATAAATTGAAAAAATATATTTTATTTAGCTTTTTTTTATGTGTTTTTTGTACCTATTTATGCAACAAATATTTAAAAACAGTATTATTATACAAAAATTACCATTAAAAATGGAAATTTAATTATAATATTTTACTATTATCAAATATAAATACTTTGAATTGTATAACAATATTAGTATAATCGTTACAAACATTTGATAAAAAAAAAAAAGAAATTGTATAATTTATTGAATAGAATGAATAGATAATGTCATACTTTACCACTGACTTTACTAGCTCCAGATCTAGGATGTGGAAATGGAGAAAAATCACCTCGATCAAATGTAAACACTTGTAATTGAGAAGGAATGTTAAGAGGACTTTCTTCATTTAAAATATTAATTGGAAAATCAGAATTTTCTTCATAGTATTGGTAATGTTGTGATTCTGGAATCCATTCACTCTTGCCATGAAGTTCAGTAGCCGGGATAAATTGATATAACCCTCCAATATTAGAATTAGCTTCAGGATCAATTAATCTACTTTCATCATGTTCTGCTTCTAATAAACTTTCATGAAGTGATGCTTTTTCCACATATTCTACACTTTATATATTTAAAATAAATGATTAATACTTTTATTATCAATACAATTCTTAAATATTTACTTTTCTTTTTTTGTATCACTTTTATTTTCATCACTTAACAAGAGTTTTTTAATTTTTTTATCTAATTCTTGAATATTATTTTCACTAGTTAATTCTTTGGCTTTTTGCTGATTGGCTTCTACTACTTTTCTGATATTCATTGCTCCCAACCACTGAAAATATAGAGTAAATATATTAAAAATATAATAACAGCAGTCACTATTTGTATATTTTAATTTATATAATAAATTTAATTTATTAGATCTTCTTTTTATCGTAACTGGTATATATTAGATTAGGTACTTTAAAACTATTAGTTGAGTATAGTTAAATCAAATAGATTGTTACCTCTAGCTCTTGAGAAACTTTTTCAGAATCACCAAAATTATTAACAACAGCTATATATTTGTGTGGTGACAACAGTGCTAATCGTAATGACTTCCATCTTTTTCCAAAAACTGAACCATAAAAATCATCAAAATGTTCTAAAGCCTTATCTTTTGGATGAATTTTCTTCTTGATTAAAGACTAAAGTACAAGTATTAAAATACAGACAAATTATTACAAATATAAATTGTGTTCCTTAAATCTTAATAATTATAATACAATTTTGTTTGTAATACTAACCCAATGTGTTTTTTTTGTTCGTACGTGAACTATTAGCACATGATTATGATGGCGTAATGAATGCGATAGAAGAGTCGCCGTATTTGTTCGAAACATTTTAAAAATGTTTGTTAAACTTAGTGTATATACTAGGACGTATGTATATATATTTTGAATAATAATAAAAAATTTAAATAAAATTATATTAAACGTTATTCGAATAAAAACCAAACGAAATAAATTTAAAATTTTATTCTTTTAGTGATAGTGCTATCAAATATCAATTATGATATTATTTTATCACCAACAATTTCCTATCACTATAGACGATAAATATAAAATATTTTAGAGGCATAATTTTAAATTTTCATAGAAGTATCTAAACTAACAACATAACGTTTAATTTAAATTTAAACGCATTCAATGACTATATTTTTAATCTAGGTGTATCTAGAAATACTGTTTAATTTTTAAATAACATTTTAACAAGATTTATTGATTCATGCACCATTGCCTATGGGGTACAAAAAAAGTATTTAAAATCAATGATATTAAAATATAATATATATTGTTCGTTTAATTGTATAGATATGTTACATAATCAGTGGTGGTTTTACGGAAGGGGTCTAGACACCCTCTCAAAGGTTTCAAGCTTAGGGTACACACACATTATTCCGATTGACAGCAATTTATGGTTAAATCTGCAGATGTAAAATCAAATTAAGATACGAGTGTAATTAAATTATAACTTAAATAAAATGAATCATTTCAACAATGGACGTAGTCGACGAAGAAGTTATTACTGTTTATTACATCTACATTCGCTACATAAAAAAGAAAAAGAAAAGAAAACATTGGATACCTATATATATCTTTTCCTGTACAAACATGAAATGAAACCAGGCATATTGATATATTTTTTAAAACCTCAAAAAATATGAAGACAAGTTTTTTGGTTACATGAGAATTGTATTTATTTATTAAGACTCTATTAGGAATTCTCGAGCTAATTTAATTACAAACGTAGGCTATGAATAGTTAATAACCTAAACAATTAAATATAGATAAATTTTGTAATTATTTTTTTATTTTAAATTTTAAGTATTACATTGCTTGAAGTTCAAGATAAATTATACCTTTACCTTATAACTCGATAATTTAGAAAAGTTATAGTTCATCAAAAAGCCATATAATTCAATCATAGTTTTCATGAAAGATAAAAGATTAATTTCATCAATCTTTCTTGATTTTGAAAAAGAACTTAAATAACTGTATCAGTAATACTATTATTAATAATAAAAATTAAAAATATATATAAAATAAAAATTTTACATTTATTAGAGTCAATAATTGCTTATAAAAACATTAATATTTCCTTCTTCGGATTATATCTGGTTTCCAATTAATTGGATGACTTTCTTCAGTCTAAAACAAATACAAAAATAGTAAATTATATAAAAGTTAGAAATATTTATCAAATAGCAACTTTGTCTTATTTATATAGTAAATTTATAAAAAAAATATATTAAAATATTGGAGACATAAGAAACATTTTAACAATACTTTTGATTGGAGTAAAGATTAATAAAGTTAAATTGTTAAAATTTCAAGTTTGAATAAAATTAAACATTAACCCATCTCTAAAAACAATAATAATGCTTCACAACATCATTAAAATAAATTAATATTAATTGTTGATAAATTACATTGAACCATCACTTAAATAAACATTACACCAAAATGTATTGTAATAAATATGTTGGCATGATATACAACATACAAAAACAAAAATAGTAATAGTATTTAAAGCAGAGCCAATAGTTTATCATTAATCCATATAACTACTAGTAATATACTTACAGCTGTATCATCTTCTCGATAAAGTTTTATTGTTTTATCTGCTTCAGCTGTAATAAGTCTAGTACCACTGTTATCAAATGCCATAGCAAATACTCCAGCTTCACTATCCATTGATCCAGGTTGTACAGGAGCCTTTATTAAATAACAAATAATAAATCAAAACAATTAACATAACTATACATTTTCATAACACAACAAATTACATACCTGCATTCTCTGAAAGTTATAACCAGTTCTCCAATCCCAAGCATACATTGAACCATTGTTTGCTCCAGACATCAATACCCCATCAGAATTCACAGCCATACAATTAACTATAGCATTATGACCTGTAAGATTTTGTACAAATTTCCCGTCTGGGCATGTCCATTGCTTTATATTATCTGGACTTGCGCTGGCAAACATGTACCTTTAAATCACATAGTGATAAATAACTAAATAAATTATTATTGTTCTATAAATATTAAACAATATTTAAAACTTACACTTTTGGATGTAAAACAAGTGACCTCACACTTTTTTTGTGATTTGTAAGAGTTGCACGAGTTTTTCCAGCAGCTAAATCCCACAGTCTAATTGTACAATCATGAGATCCAGTCAATACCTAACCAAAAATATTAAATCAAAATAAGAAAAGAAAAAATGATGATATATTTTAAAATATGTTTAATAAATTATTTATTTAAATCATCATACTTGAGGTTCAAATTCATGTGCAACAACACTAGCAACTGTATTTGTATGTCCAGTAAGTGTGTGAACATTAGCTTTTGTACGCATGTCCCATACTCGAGCAGTTGAATCTCGTCCAGCAGTTAATAATACATCAATTGTTGGATGTAATGCAAGACTATATACTGCACTTAAATGTCCATGATAATGTCGAACTACTTTATTATGTTCTAAATCCCAACATTTCACTTGCCTATCTTCACCACAACTGAATAAATAAGGGTGTCTAGGACTTACTTGTAAGCCTCGCACAGTACTCACGTGTCCTGTTAAGGAGAGTTTCAATTTTCCAGTAGCTAAATCCCAAATCTAGAAAAATAAAAATTGCTATGAAATAAAAATTGTTATTCAATATTATGCAATTTATGTTGTAATTTTACTTTAATAACTCGATCAGCAGCACCAGTAGCAAACCATTCATTCCCAGGTTCAACAGTAACACATCGCACCCAACCCAAATGTCCAGATATTACTCTGTACAACTTCCATGGTGGATGCCATTTTGGTTTTGGCATAATATGATTAATCAGTCGATTAGCTGCAGCTATGTTTTGTGTACTTGGACTTGATAACACCATACTAGTCTCTGTATTTTTATTTACTTTCTCGGGATTATCAGCTAAAAATTAGAAAATAATTACCTAGTGTTTTATTAACAATAAATAATAATAATCATCATAAATTCTTACTTATGGCTAATGGAAGGTGATTATCTTTATATATATCAAGGCTATCCGATTTAGGATGATTTGGTTGAGACTTTTTCATGTTTATCTTATTACGTTCTACTTTGTCAAAAACAAGACCATAACAATCTCGAGCTTTAACAAGTTTTTTTATCTTTTCTCTAAACACAACAATAAAAATATATAATATAATATTGTTTGATTACAAGACAATGCACAATTAACTTACGCTTCTTCGTCTATGGGTGGTAGCATCCCTTGACATGACAAAAACATGTCATGAGTCCTTTTAAGTGACCTAAAAACTAATGTATGAACAGAGTGCCGTTGTACTTCCTAAAGTATTTTAAAACAATATTATTATATGGATGTATCAATTTGTTATTAAAATTCATTAACATTATTAAATAGTTCTCACCTCTGAAAAATTTGTTGCGCTTTGACTTCTAGTTGACATATTGATTAATTTTAATTAATTTATACAGATAATTTATAGTAAATGAATTATATATTTAAAATTAAATCATTTTATTTATAAATAATTTAATTTTTGTCTTTTTAACTTTTTAAGATTTTATGCTTTATTTTCTGTTAAGTGTTTAGTAGCCGCCGACGAATTGATAATAAACATTAAACAATCACGAGCGAGCACATTTTTAGTTATTACCAACTGTTACGTAAAATGGTAACACTGAACAAGTATACGAAAAACACTACGAAAATAGGACCCCCGGCCTCGGGTGCATAATCGACAACCAAACTATTCGTTGTACAACTATAATTACAAATTACAATTGGTTTTATAATTTGTTGTCCCAAAGCTAAATAAACGAGTTGGCGAGTTGATTTAAAAGGTAGATAAATACAGTGAATCTGTATAGGAACTTTAACGAGAATTGTTATATTATAATTTTATAGTTGTACATTTTTAATTAGTGGGATGAAAAATATGATCGCGAAATGTTCAAAACACCTACGGCTTAATAAATGTTGAAGGATTTAGTAAT
>VUJU01000280.1:251-129599 GCA_009835225.1 Aphis craccivora
AAATTATTATAATTTTGAATTTTATATTTTATTTATGATTTGTATATTTACCTCCCCTATTTTACGAGCTATATATTTTATTTGTGTATATATTAACATGTGAGGGCAACTGGTACTTTTTCCTCTAGGTAGTTTGGGGGGAATTGGTATAAAAAAAGGTACTTTTGGGGGCAACTGGCACATGCCCGATACGTGTTAAGAACATTTATTTTTACTTTTATAATATAAATTTAAACTTTTAAAGTAATTAAATAAAAAGAATCAAAAATATATATATATTGGACAAAAAAACGTAATAATACTATATGTACTTAGTACTATAAATATAAATGAAACAAAAATTCACTTTAATAATATTATATTTTTAAAAAAAATGTAGGTATTTATTTATTGACATTTTACGGGACTTTATTAGAACATAATATACAAAATATTAATTAATTAATTTAAAGCGAAAATTTAAGTTTGATATAATGTTTTAACATATTATGTATATTTTTATTTAGTTTTCATGAAAATGTATAGGTAAGTTACATACGAGTACATCAAATATTATTATATTAATGACATCTGAATTGTTTAATTTTAAATTTATAAAACAACCTAAACATTTGCAATAGGTACAAATATTATTTAAAAACTAGATACTATTTTTTAAGCACTTTTATGCACAACCGTATAATAACTATACATTTTTAATATATATTCTTGTCATATTTTTGAAATGTGAATTTCTGAATTTACTACCAATATTTTTTTTGCATATAAATATTTAATTGTACACCCCAGTTATAAATTTATAATATCTAGTCATTTCACCGGACGTCTAAAGGTACGTTTTCCCTGCAGCGTTCAAACATAACATCAGACACAATTACTTAATAAATGCATTTTACAAGTGACCGTTTTACTACTCGCGTCCGGATGCTCTATTACTACTAGTCTGGACCAGAAAAAACTTATGACTTTGAGTTATGAAGAACCTTGCATTAATAATTCAAGTTATTTGTTAGAGCGAAACATTTTTTGCTTCAGAGAAAAACCGTGGCGCAAATTCTCAGATCGGACCAACTTGCAGATAAGTACATAAGAAACGATAACCAACACTCGCTATCTCGAGGTCATTACGCAGCCAAAGCTGACTTCTTCTTTGCTTATGAACAAACTGCAACGTAAGTAATACGATATAACTACTGTCTAGTAGCAAAGTAGAAATAATTTACTAATAAAGTTACGATCAGTAAAAAAAAAAAAAAGTTGTAGGTAGCCGATAGGTACCCAGAAATTCAATACAATCTTACGGCCCAAGAACCTAACGAATTCACATAACTAAAATCTAATTTGTAAATCGACCTTAGTGGCTTAGTCCCATACAATTTTTAAGCCACCTACCTAACAAATTCAACCAAAACCTTGTTTATCAAACATAACCCTAACCCCTCAACCCAAATTCTTTCGGTTATGATGATATTTTATGAAATTATATCATTTTTCGTCCAGTTACGATCACCCACTTTCTAGCCCTCCGTAAAAAACCATAGTGTAATAAGTGTCACATATTATACTGTTACGATGTACCTATATAAATATTAAAATGAACATTAATAAATAAAATACATTTAAAATATTATGCTCATGTATAGATTTTACTACGCAAACGTAGCCCCGCAGTGGCAGATCTTTAACGGCAACATGTGGGCCGACCTGGAACAGGCGACCCGGACAAAGTTGGACCAGGACAACGGCACGTCCAGACACGTGATCATCACCGGCACGTACGACGTGTGCACGCTGGCCGACGTAGACAACGTCCAGCAACCGCTATACCTCGACCTGCCCGGCAGCATACCAGTGCCGCTGTTCTACTGGAAGCTGTACTACGACGTGGACGCGGAGGACGGCATCGTGTACATCGGCCTCAACAACCCGTACAAGACGATCGACGACAGCGTGTACATATGTCCGAACATATGTCCGAACGGATACCATGGTCGTGGTTATCTGGACAACGGTCGCATGAACGACGACCCCGAACCGGACGCCAACAATGGCCTCATCTACTGCTGTACCAAAGAATCGTTCGAAAATGTTTACGGCAAGCTAGACCCAATCGTATATCGTCCGCTAATGTGAACGGAAAATCCGAAATTCTAACAAGCGTCACATACTATATTCGAATATTATATAGTCACCTACCTATTATACCTATACATTATCCGTTGGCGTCTTGGGGATGATGAACAATACATAATCCTAAATTGTTGCATTCTTTAACAAACGACAAAAAAATGAATAGGTACGTTACACTCGTTACAGTGTAACGGTTACAATATATATAAGATATTAAGTATCTAATTATAATATCAATTATATATCTTTACACATTTTAATAATAAATTAACACAGAGTAACACAGTATATTATTATTAAAATTATAATATTCGATGATTATCGTATTTTATAAAAATAAGTATGAGCATTGTTCATTGAACATTTAGTAAGTATAGATTCAAAAACATAATACTCGGTCGCTATACGGAATGAAAGTAAAATGTATATTAAAAAAATTCAGAGTTAAATAGGTATTATAGGTGCACGATAATTTATTAATATAATATTAAGGTATAAATAGGTACCTACATCTACTCCTTAACCGCTGGAATACTATCTTTGTATTAACTACGATCTGTGGTACGGCCGGTGGTCTATCATCGCAACAGGTTCGCATGCGATTTAAGGTGTTTGGTAGTACCTAAGTATAAAAAATATTAAAGTAACGTTAATTACTCGTTTCTGCAGTAACGGTTACTTTTACAAGTAACAGCAGGGTTTGCGCTAATGTGCAGTACAACACAAATTGTGCAGTTCTAAAACGCTAATTCTGCAGTACTTACTGCTACCTATTTTAGCATTGTAAAAAAAATTACTAATATACTTATAATACTATATCAAAACAATTTGTTTTACAGTTATAATTCATAATAATCAAATTAGGTATATCATCATAATATTTAGCTACAACCATGAACCAATGTGGATTGTTTTATGTTAATTAATGTTTTCTATGCTGTGGATTGATACCAGATTGCAACAAGTTATTTTTTCTTGGGCTTCCACTTTTCCACTCAGGGTAGACCTTTTAAATTGTTAAATTTGTCGTTTAAAATTCCGGCTATTTTTGTATTATTTATACCTACTCGATTTTCTAAGTAAGATATTTTTGAGATTAGTTTGAAGTATAAAAATACTTAAAGGTGAATAATTTGTTCTAGAGCTAAATTACGTTGTAGTGCAATAAGGTGTATTTAATTTAACTAGGTGTATAGTACCTATATATTGTATTGTATATTATAGTATTGATACTCATGATGTAAAATTTGAGAACGGTAAATTAGCTATAATTAGTTGTTTTTTTTTGGGTTGCTAAGTGCAGGTACCTCTTGTGCAGTTCTAAAATGTTCTTAACGCAAACCCTGAGTAACAGTAAGGACGTAAGGTAGGCAACTCCACTTTATATTTATTAAAATACCGCAAGAGTAACTACGCACATTATTTTATGAGAAACTTAGTTGTTTAGATAATGAATTACGTATTTTATTATTTCTGTATAACAATATCCTTTTTTGAATTGTTTAAAGCCATCAATGGTTGGAAATGTGTTCATGAAATCATCGAGTGTTATTATTATTAATAATAGAATAGACATACTATTACTATTAATTATAGTAGTTATATAACAAACAAGGGCGCATCCAAGGGAGGCTAACGGGCTTTAGCCCCCCCTCAAATGGCTGCCCACAAACATTTTGATAATTTTATTAGGTATATTATTAACTTTAAATTATTTTATAAAAAAATTATCAACTATCGAAATTGAAACTATAGGTACATATAACATAATATTATATATTTATACTTGTCATTCTGGGTCCCGAGAGACATCTATTGTTTATCAATATCGTAGAGACGTCGTTAGACGAAACTGTTTAGGAATGTATGATTTTAATTTAGCACCCCCCCCCCCCAAAAAAAATCCTGGGTGCGCCCCTGGTAACAAATAACATGTGGTTTCTTATTCTTAATTATACTCGTATTTTTAATTTTTATCAACCCAAATTTTGTATAGGTATTCAAATAATGATATAGGTAAACAATAATTATATAAACTGGTTGATTAATTGGCTCATAGTTTGAATTTGCTCAATTGCTTCAAAATACGGCATTGCAATTAACTACAATCACAATATCTTATGTAATTGGTTTAATCGGTATTAAGAATATTGTCCTATGTTAGAAATAATTTTTTTTTTTAAATTGTCTATAAAAAAAAGGGTTTTATTTGATCTGTTAAAATTTATCATCCAAAATGTTTTGAAAATTATTATATTTTAGTAGGTATATTATTATTACACAACCTAAATTTAAATAGACTTTCACGATTATTTTGAAAGAACAAATAAGAAATTCTGTGTACTATTCTATTACCAAAACTGAAGTAAGAAAATTGTATTGACTAGGTACCTAATGAGAAAATATTTGAGAAGGAATATTTTTTGTTTTCTAACAACACTTCATAATTTTTTATTTTTACCTACCTACTCTTTCTAATAACACATAATATTATTTACTATATTTCATGGTAAGTAAATCATTGATTTAATTTACATAAGTAACACTTTTCTCCCTCTGACCAAACGACTAACCCAAAATTTTTTTTCAACAACTCAGTAATACTTTACTCGAGGGAAGCAAAATACCTTGGCCTACTACTAGACAGGAAATTCACTTGGGGCCCTCATCTCAAAATTAAAAAAAACAGCTTAACTCCCATCTACACCTAATACTCCCCAAACCAAATATGATTATTTTTTTTCATCTACTTTTACCTATATATAAAACTCTCCTCCAACCAATCTGATTCGATGGTATTGCTCTCTGGGCCCTGGGGCACTGCTAAATCCTTAAATCTTAGGACAATTCAAACATTCCAATACATTTGCCTCCACCTAGTTAATAAAGGCCCATGGTTCGTCACTAACTTTCTTCTACATTAAGTCTTCAAAGTTCCATTCATCAACCAGACTGCTGACACTTTCTACCAACAACTTCACTTGAAAATGCAAGGTCACTCAATCAACTAATTTCCCAGCTGTGCTCAAAATCAATTTCAGGTAATCCAACCTGTTGCTTCAAGCGAAACTGGTTAAGAGATCTCAATACACAATAAATTTTTTTTTCTTAACTCTTGTACATGCTACTCTACTGAAAACTTCATTCTCCACTGCACCATAACTGTCAATCATCCCTATGGGCTATAATATACATATTGTACCTATAGAATACATTTTAAATATTTATTAAAGTTATTTTATAAATAAAAAAAAAAATATTTAACATTATAATTATTATTGTTAATGTAGTTACAAGATTAACAGAATTAAATACAAATAAAAGTCTATCAATCATAAAAATATTACCAGGTAGTAAGTTATTTGAGTTATTTCTAATTAAAATGGTCATGTTTTAATATAGAAAAAGGGTGGTATAGCGTCCTCTTAAAATATAGATTTATAATTAGAAATCTATTTCTATTTAATATGTATTATACAATAAGAGATTTAAAAAATAAGTATGATACTTTCAGTAATATGATAATTTTATTTCCAATAAATATTTAACTACCTACAAAACGAAATAATTTCAATCCAAGGAAGTATGTATGAACATAATTACATAAATTACTTTAATGAGCAACTTAAAATGTTAAATTAATCATAACATAGCTATTACATTATAATTTGCAATAGATATATAATTTATCACTGTGTTACAATTTATAATAATAAATTTCCAACCACTAAAGAAATATAATGTTTGCCAAACACCAAACCTAGTAGTAATAAGGTCTTTTTTCTTCTTTGTAATTTTGGATAATTTTACATAACAGTATTATTCTTAAGTCTCTTTGATTTATTTTAAAAAACAAAATTAAATTTATTCATATAATTCTTATTCAGAATATTACAGTATCAGAGCACTGCTATTATCACTGTAGTTATCACTGATGTTCATGGTTCCTCATTAAATGGATAGTCTTTCAAGTGACTTCCTCTAAAAAAAGAAATACATTTAAAATTAAAATGTAGAATTTGAAAAATAAATTAGGTACACAATATTATATTCATCATTTCAGCTTACGGTTTGAAAAGAACATAACGTAAATTTTGGTTTAATGACTCCAGTAAATCCATGTCTTCCTTGCTCATCTCAAAATTCCAAATATCAAAATTTTCTTTTTGTCTTTCTAGATTGGATGATTTTGGTATGACAATAACACCTCTTTGGACCTTAATTTAACAATATAACAAAATTTAATGAAAAGGATCTGCAAGTTAAAAGCATTAATTGAAGCTGGTGTTAAAGAATATATACATCAGATTTTATTTGGAACTGATATTAATAAGCTGCTCTAATTACAATTTTCATGGTATATGACAACCCAAGAATTTAAACCCTGCGCGTCATATGACAATAAATATAATTAAATTTTCTTACAATTGCAAAATAAAAAATGGATACAAATCTGTTATTCTATTCTAAAAAAACTCAGTTTATCATTACCTGAAATCTTAATAGTACTTGAGCATTGGTTTTTTTATGCTTGTCGGCTATTTGTTTAACAATTGGTTCATCTAAAAGTACTAAACCTTTTGAGTTTGCACCTCTGTAAGGTGATCCTAAAGGTCCATAAGCAGTTAAAAGTATTCCATTACTCTCGCAAACCTCTTTAAGTTTATTTTGAGTTAAATAAGGATGATTTTCAACCTAAAACATTACATTAATAGCTGTTAAATGTATTATAATTCATAATATACTACAATTTTAGACATATAAATACTAAAAATTAATTATAATACCAATAAAAATTTATTTATTTTACTAATTTTAATTTGTAACTATTTAATAGTATATTAAAAAACGGTTTAGAACGTTTTGGCCCTGCCATTTTGGCGCCAACTAATATTTCTATATAATATTAAAAATTACAATTTTGTTAAATATTACAATTAATTTTAAATGAAAATATAGTAAATAGTTAGTTCTAAAAATCTACTTAAAAAATGACCACAATATATTGTAAAAATATACATATAAATATAACATAGTAAAAAGTTAAATAGTTAAAACATTAAAAATAGTTATTGTAGCAAAACATGGATTTTTATATATTTTAATAATTTATAAATATAAATGATTGGCATATAATCCAAGATGTAAATATATCAATCGGCGATAAAGATCGCACATTTTCTAGTGTGACTGTAATAAAGTATAATGATAAAAGCAAATTATGTTGTTCACATGCAAAACCATTAGATCATATATTGCATAGAATCTACAACGTCAATTAGAAGAGAAAGGTCATGCATTATCTATATATAACAATAAAAGTAAAATTTGGTGTTCACCTGATAGTTCGGTGTCATTTTTGTCTAATACAGTATACAAGCACACGTTTAGTGAAGTGTTAATAAAGTCTGTACCTACACAGTTAAATACAAAATAAATTTAAAAATGGAGAAAATTCAATCAAAATGTGATCGTGAAATGCTCGTAAATGACGGTTTCATGTATATTTTTGATAAATTTAGTGCCAAAAAAAGTTTTGGAGATGTCATCAAAAGAATGATTGTTTGGCAAGAATCCATATAAGTATTGACAATTTAACAATTTTAAAAAAATCTGAACATTTACACACGCATGGTTCTGATGCTACCAAAGTTGAAACACAAATTGCTATTACCAACATTAAAAATGGACATTGTCCACGATGGAACAAACATCATGCGTTATCAATGAATGTACATCAAGTCTATCACAAGCAACAAAGGTACAAATAATCACGCTGAAGCTGCTAATAGGCGTTTAAATATTCAAATGGGGGTTAATAATCCAACAATATGGTCATTTATAAATTGCCTTAAAAAAATCCAAACAGGAAGAGACGTTTTTTATGAACAATTAGTTACTGGTGGAAGTCCATCAAAAAACAAGAAGAAATACATTGATAATGATAAAAGAATTTTAAAATTAGTGTCTAATTATGATAAAAATAGAATTTTATTATTTTTAAGAGGCATTGCAAACAATGTTTCATTAGAGTAACTATTTTAAATGCAATAATTTTTTAATTAACTATTTATTTAAATTTTACTATATATTTATATTTTGACTATATTACCTTGTAATAATGTTTTAAAACTATTAATGTTTACTATATATATTTTATACTTATATTTTGACAATATTATCTTGTAATAAAGTTTTAAAGCTATTTATTTTTACTATATATTTATATTTTTACTTTATCTTGTAATAATTTTTAGGTACAATTTTGATATAAGTTCTATTAGGTTAGTTGGTGCCAAAACGGCTAGCGCCAAAATGGATAATGCCAAAACGTCTGTGTCCGTAATAAAAAGTGGAAGTTTATTCATGCATAAAAAAATTTTTCTTCCATTTTTAACTACTCAATTATTTGAATATTATCATTACCACTATAATCAATACTTTAAATCAATTTTTATTAGTGATGGTTGTGGCACAGAGATTGTTTTTTAAGGCATAATACTCAAACAAAGTAGAATAGGTAGGTGGTATGAGTCTACTGCCTCTAATTATAAAGTAAAATGTTCATTATTAAATATTTATGTATTATATGGGTTTACAGATAATTAACTCATATATATAAATTGCACTTAGTAAATTTGATTAGATTGACTGAATACCTGATATAAAATAATCTATTTTACAATAATAGATTTAAAGGAATTTTAGGAAAAAAAATTTAAAAGTTTATCAATTTATTTATTTGCTTAAGGAAAATTAAGAACATACAATCATTTTCATTGATTTTCATTATTTTCAAATTGAATGTACCATCATTATTATTATTTAATTTATATGATGAGAATTTTTTTTGAACTATCATTTTAGGGTCACTAAATATAATTAAAACATTTTAATGTTCAGTTATTAAAATGCAGCATGATACTACAGAGTACAGAATGTATCAATGATGGAAACAGTAACAATGCATGCTATATTAACAATAATATTTTTTAAACAATTAACAATTTTGGTTTACTGTCAGCACAGTAATTAAAAACAATTTTGAATTAAATGATTTGTCCAGTAGCTATTACCTGATTAACAGCCGGTTTTATTGTTGCTATTTCTAAAATATCTTTCACTTGTTTAATATTAAAATTTGAAATTCCTATTGATTTTGTGAGTCCTAATTGGGCACATTGTTCCATAGCCTTCCATGTGTCTAAATAAGAATCATCAGTGCCAATAAACCGTCCTTCACTGTCTACAACAGTCGGATAGTCCTAAAATTATATATATATATATATAAAAAAAATAGTTTTAATTTAAAAGTTACATAACATTGACAATAGTTAAAAAATAATTAATTTACAGTAGTTGCTACTGGCCAATGAATGAGGTATAAATCTAGGTAATCTAAACCTAATAATTTCAAACTATTCTTCAATGCAACTTCAACTTCTTTAGGATTATGTTTATTATTCCATAGCTAAACAAACAAAAATTTGAATATATTAATATAATATTTTAAATTATGTATAATACCTAATTAATAACAACAACTAAACAAAAATATTTGTGTAAGAGAAAAAAAAATGTTAAATTATTGTGGTAGTAACATGCTGAACAAATTTCACTCCTAAGGCTAACTACCATTTGAATCATTTGACCACCAGTGCACCCACAGCTTTTAATCTACTTTTTTTTTTACTTAATCATATACTATTAAAAACTTTTTATTGCAATAAATCCATTAACCGTACCCACTTACTCACTCACTCATTTTAATCTTAAGGCAATATCCTCAAAAAAGTTTACTTTGGCACACCACTGAAAGTGGTAACTAAAAGTATAAAAAAAATAAAATAATTTAACAAAAATGAAACCAATTCACATAGCAAATATTATTAAGAGGAAGGATCATATAGACGATAATATGATATCTTCATCATACATTTATATTAAAATATTAATTGTTTTTCAGACAATTAAGATTATAGCATATTATAAACAACTGGTTCTCAATCTATTTTAAATGACAGAAACAGAACACTTAACAGTTTATAAGATTATTGCGGAACACAGCTGAAAAATAAAACTGAATATACTTAATTTTTTTAATTTTTTAATATAATTAAACAATGCATATATAACACAAAACAGTTTACATAATATAGTCATTAAAAAATAATAAATTCAATTTTAAACAGTTAAATAGTATAAAAATAATTAAGAAATTTTAAATTTTGGCAAAACAGTTTTTTTAAGTCCACAAAATACCAGTTAAGAACCATATGTATAGATGAGTTATGGCTTGGATCATGGGTTATAGCACCTAAGTAAATCGTAAATATTAAGAGGATGTCAGCACACTATTTGTTTTCTCTCTCTGGCCTACACGCAACATAGACAAAACGCATTTACGCAAAATCGTTTTTTCTATGATTTTAAATAATCTTAGAGTAAAAACATCAATTACAAAAAAGATAGAGAATAATATTTTTGAGAGAATGACATATCGATTTGTCAAAATATGGTCTCAAAACAATTCAAACATCGTTTAAATTTACAACATTACTTTGTTTATTTTGAAAGTCAAATAACAATAAAATATAAAATCGATATGTCATTCCCTCAAAAATATTATTATCTATCTTTTTTGTAATGAGTGATTTTACTCCAAGATTACTTAAAAACACAGAAAAAATGATTCTGCGTAAATGCATTTTGTCTATATTGCGCGTGGGTCAGAGAGAGAAAACAAATAGTGCGCTGACATCCTCTTAAAATTATTAGTTAATTACCCTATTTTTAAATCGTAAGAAGAAAAAATTATCAGTGAAGTAATCATTCAATTTTTTTTAATTTTTTTTTTTTGCAACACAGCTACAATATAGTGTAATTGTATAAGTAATGATGATGATGTAATAAACTAATATGTCTACTGTATACATTATAGTATTTAGGTGCAAAAAAAACTATAATAATTATTCATGACAAAAAAGTTCCTTGCTCTTAAAAAAATATGCCAATAGAAATATTCTTGTTTTAGTTGTTGCTGAAATAATTTGTTGGGTCTTTGATATAATATTTTAAAGGGTATATATGAATCTATTGGTTTTTAACTTGAGAATTATTGTTTAATACTTAAGACAGCTTTAATAATTATGGTTTTTATTAATAAAAAAAAATAATTAACAAGACATCTAAAATTTTAAATAAAGTGATGCTAAGATTTATATTTAAACAATAATTTAACAATATCATAGTACTGTTTTAAGGTACATACCTTACTAGTAATATATAATTCTTCTCTTTTTACGACTCCTTCTTTAATTTTTTCAGCAATAGCCTTTCCTATAGAACTTTCATTGTTGTAAAAAGCTGCACAATCAAAATGACGATATCCTATATCAATTGCATTTTTAACTGCATCGTAAATTTCTGTCTGTTCAGATTCTTTTAATTCGGGTTTGGTCTAAAAAGTAATAATACTATAGCTCTCAATAAGTATACAATATACATCATAACCTAACCTATAGGTATTATAAATAATATTTTCAGATACACACAAAAATGTAAATAATTTATTCATAAATAAATAAGACAAAACGAGGACAATAAAATAAAATGTATTTTAAATAGGTAGCTAAACAGTGTTTTATATTACCTGCCAAGTACCCAAGCCTAAAATTGGATACTGTTGGCCATTGTTGAATTTCACCATTTTCACTGATGAAGATGAAGACATATTATTATACAATAAACACTCAAACGCAAGAAAAATATTAAATAAGATAAAAAATAAAACCTATTATAATATTTCTATTAAAATATGATCACCATTTAGGTTAAATACTTTTATAATAAATAAATTGATATAATGACAATTGATGTGTAGGTAATATATACTCTAGAATTACTTTAGAACTAAAAAGTTAAGGAATAAAGCAAAAGGTCTGTTTTAAAGCTTTCATACAGCGAGCAAAATACTAAAATAGTCACTTTTTATCTAACTATAGTGGCAAGATGCAATAATTGTTTTAATAAAAACGTTATCTTTTTTTTATAATTTTAATTATTGAATATTGATAGTAAATGCCAAATGGTAAATTTAAAATTATTAAAAAATAATTTGATAATAATATCAAACTAAATGAAAACAGATTCTGTGATAAGACCCTCTCCTTTTGATATACATATATTTCTTTTTTATATCTCTTGATTCACATTTCACAGAAATGTCAGAAATATAATATTACATACCTAATACATTATAATTCACTATAATTATTTTAAGACTTTATTATATTGAATCAACATTAGTCTGATTAATCTGTATAAAACAAAAATGAAATGATAATATATTACATATTATATATAATATTTTATAATATATATATTTTGAACAATCTATATACTGGTTAATTAATTTTTCCACTTAGGCGCCGGTGACAGCGCCCAGAGCCCAGAGTATATGGTGATGATGACACTCACTAAACAAAAAAAATTCTTCACATGATACAAGCTGATCCAGCACAGTGTTGGTCTTAACGGCTTAACAAATTAAATAATATCATTATAAAAAAATAGATTAACTCTGTCTAAGAATTCTATACAAAACTTAGATTTAATAACAATTTTAATAAACATGAAGCAAAAATTATAGCTTTTTCATTTTTGTAGTTCTGACACATACAGTTTTATTTATAAATATAAAATATTTAAATTAAGCTGTGGTTCGCGTGTTCTGAATATGTCGGTGACTTGTTTACGGGCCAGTCTTCATCTCAATGCAGTAGCTCAACATCATTCATTGCGTTGCTCTTGACTTTTTTCATTTATTAATTATAAATATTTTAATTATAAAAGCCATTAAGTGACTACTTTTTCATAAAAGTCCCGTGTTACAAATTATTCTTTTACTTTACCAGACATATGTACTTATTTAACACTCATTACAAATAATATACTTTAAAAATATATTTAATTAGCTATAATAATAAGTATATATATTTTTATCAAATATAATATCATTATTAATTTGAGTGTAATTTGATTCCCAAAAAATGATGATATTCATTGATCAATGGTTATAAAGAGCTCACCCTAGTATGAAAGTAAATGTTAACCTCCAAGAAAATGTCCCCATTAAAAAAGTATAAAAAATAAACCAGAGGTTAATAAATAAAAAAAAAATTGGGAGAATAGGCTAAAGTAAGAAGTAAAATAAATTAATCAATAAATTTAATTATTTATAGAGTATAAAAAAAATGTTAAGACCCTTATGATTTATAATTAGTTGGACTAACCACTAAACAATAAAGGCTACATTTTATAAGTTCACAAATCAGAGCTTACACCCAGCATATTAAAGATTTATAGTATATTAAAAAACAAAAATTTTCTATGTATGGCAATGGAATTTCCCTTTTACTTGAAATACAGTTACAAGATAAGTTAAGTTCTATGCAACCATTAAAAGATTCAATTATTGGTGATTTTTTCTAAATTATATGAAAACCACTTTTTGTGATTAATTAATATATTAATAATAGTAATATTTTTATATAATGCCATTTTTTATTAATAAATATTTAATTAAGTTTACTTAAGTAATTTATAATATGGATTTTTTAATTATCTTATGACACCAATGAGCTAAATATTCAGCGCCGGATTGGGAAGAAATTTCTTACCAGGCTGTCCACCTAGACCAGCTCAAGTTCCTAAACAATTTTTTCCTTAACCTATACAAATTTTATTAGTATATAACAAGACAATTTCAGACCTTTCAGACCCTTAATGTATAATAAACAAACACTCAGGGCGTAGCCAGGAATTTTTCTGGGGGGGGAGGGGCACTTAAGCATAAAAATGTATGTACAAAAATATTCGATATTCAATATCTTAAAAACATCTACCTAATATTTAGATCAGGGGGGGCAATTTCCCCTAGCTGCCCCCCTTGGCTAGGCCCTTGCAAACACTACTATTTTTTTCTCTAATTTTTTAAATCAAACATTTAAACACTAAGTATAATAATATTATACAAACAACATGAGTAAAACTTTAATAGTTTATTATTATTATTATTATTAAATTATATAATTATAAGATGTCAAAAAATAAAAACAAATATTATGTTACATAATTTTCAAATTAGTAATTTTTGTTGATAAACTACTTTTATTAGTTATTAACTTATAAGGATTTGAGAGTTTTAAGTATACAAAAACTCCTCACCATCGATGGGGAACACTTAAATGGAGACCTGCAAGCCGCACCGCGTGTATGCCTGAAGGCGAAGTCAATGAGACTTGCAGACTTTAATACACGCATTGAATAATGAAAGTCAAAGATTTATGGGGGAAAATAATAAATAGGTAATAAGAGATAAGTTTTTTTTTTTAGGGTAATTAATAGATGTACCTATTGCGCATTCTATAGTAATAAGAGAGTATTAAATTAATAATGATTTACAAATAATAATAATTTTGGCAATAATAATAATTTTTGGATAATCGGCCCAAATCTTTCGAATTTTTAATGGCCCACCGGGTTTTACCCGGTAGCCCGCCGGCTCAATCTAAAATATTACATATAGATTGCAACAATATCTTAAGTAGTTAGGTAATTTTAATCCATTTATGAAAATAAAACCACTGTTAAGTAAAATGTCAGTTTAAAGAAAGAAAAATAAAATATAATTTACAAAACAAATGTGAGTACTAATAAACTTGTACATTGTTTAAAATATCAATAAATACTGCATTATTAATATTTATAAGCGTTGTGATATTAATTTTAAATTATAATCTGCAAATGTTCAAATTAGGCTTCATCGAAGAATGGATAATCCTTCAAGTGTTTTGCACTGAAAAAAAAAAGGATTAATAAATCTTTGAAATATTATGTTTAAGAATGTAAAATAATATTTTCAACTTACGTATTAAATTCAAAATAACGAGCATTTTTGTTCAAAGATTCAAGTAAATCTATATCTTGTGAAGTTAACTCAAAATCCCAGACATCAAAATTTTCTTTCTGTCTCTTTGGGTTGGATGATTTTGGTATGACTATAACACCTCTTTGAATCTATATATATATATATATATATATATATATATTTTAACACAAGTTAGAAATAAATTGAAAAAATATATAAACAATATTATTACTTGAAACTTTATTAATATTTGAGCATTAGTTTTCTTATATTTATCAGCTAATTGTTTTACGATGGGTTCGTCTAAAATAGCATCTTCTTCTGGTCCGGCCCAGGATCTTTTAGCAGATCCTAATGGTGCATAACCAGTAAGTAGTATACCATTACTTTCACAAAATTCTTTCAGTTTATGTTGCGTTAAATAAGGATGACACTCGACCTAAAATAATAAGACATTTTATAATTGTTTACAATAACATTATTATTTTAAAACTTGAAAATTCATAAACATGATAAATATTTTATGAACTAAATAAAGTTAACAGTGTATATCCATTGATTTAAAATAATTATTATAAAAACTATAGTCTATGTAAAAGTGTTTCTAACTTAATCATAGAACATAACACAAAACATATTAACATTTTTTAACAAAGATTTACCTGATTAACCACTGGTTTAATGGAAGCTATTTCTAAAATATCTTTTAACTGTCTAATATTGAAATTTGACACTCCAATCGATTTTGTAAGACCTTTTTGAACACATCCTTCCATAGCTTTCCAAGTTTCTAAATAAGAGATACCAGAACCTAATAATCGCCCATCACTGTCAGTAACATTAGGATCTTCCTAAAATATAAAATATGATAATAATATTGTAAGTAAACAAATTTTGATTTTTAAATTTTATATATATTTTTAAAACATTATTTACACTAGTTCCAAAAGGCCAATGAATAAGATATAAATCTACATAACTCAAACATAAATCGTTCAAAGTATTCTTCAATGCTTCTTCTACCAGTTCGAATCTATGCTTATCATTCCAAAGCTTAAACAAATTAAATACATATAAGTAAATCATATCAAGGATATCGAATTGATTATTATTAAGAGGACGTTATACCCGCATGTGTTGTCTCCGTCTTACAAGTGTGTAACATGGCATATTTTATGCTCCGCAGAACACGTTTATCTGCGTTAATTTAAAAAATAGAGTAAATTGACCTCTTATAAAATCTAAAGGTAAGATTATTATTTATCTAGTCAACCTCATGAGTTTTTTATTATATTTTAATTTTCAAGTGAGTTATGAGTATTTTAAAATTGTAAATTGTTTGTAGAGACAACGCATGCGGGTATATAAGTATATAACGTCCTCTTAAATATAATTTCAACAACTTCTAAATAATCTTTTTCAAGACATTTAAAATATACATTGATATTGATTCAATATAATTATCATTTATGTATATAAATATGTTGATATAATGTTATGGCATACCTTACTAGTGATAAATAATTCATCTCTTTTAACAACGCCTTCTAAAATTTTATCATTTATAGCCTTTCCCAAAAGTTTTTCATTGTTATAAATGGCAGCACAGTCAAAATGACAATATCCTATGTCAATTGCACTTTTTATAGAGTTAATGAGCGTAGTGTGTTGAGAATCATCAATGACAGCTGACGCCTGGTAAAATAAAAGTTGTATATAGTGTTACTAATAAGTTATAAGTTATAACTATAAAAAAATTTTAGAGGTACCACCTCTTCTCCTATACTTATATAATTATTACCTCATTTGCTTATTGTATAAACATTTAAAATACAGATTATAAATAAACCTTCTTCTTTTGAATAATAAAAAAAAAAAACATATGAAACAGTATAACTATGTAGGTAGTAACTATAAAGTAAATATTATTCATTATTTATTAATATATTATATTACCTGCCAAGTTCCCAAACCTAAAATTGGATATAATTGACCATTATTGAACTTAACCATTTTTGTCAAATTAGATGCCATAATATTTAAGTATCTATCGGAAATCTGAATAGGTAGTTGTTAAAAAAATACTTTTCGAAATAAAAATGTAGAAGAACTAGATAGGTATAGTGTTAGGTATAAAGTTTAAAACTGGTTACTGTAGTATTGTACAATGTATGCTGAGTAACTTAAACAAAAAGCAGAACAGTCAATAATCAACACCTAGTCAATATACATTACTCATCAATCCAGTAAATAATAATTGAGTTTTAGTATCTAAATTCTCTAATTATTATTTATTATACGTAGTTATAACACAGAATAACTGATAAATTTCACAGTTCAATCACAGAATGACACTATAGTCTGTGACAGAATATGGTATCAACAGTTGTAACTTGTATAAAAAATAATATTATATAATATAATGTTGTATAAAAAAAAAATTTGACGTTTGTTGTATTTAATATTTATCTATTTTATTATCAGTTATTATTATCACAATATCACCCAAGATAATATAATTTTCAGTGGTTGGTGAAAAAGGTGGTTATGTTCTGCCGTCATTAGACACTGTCTACTTAGTAAGCAGTAACTCCATTTTTGTGAAAATCGAGTTGTTAGTGTTTATCGATAGATATTTTAATTCTCTATCGATTCCCGTTATAAAAATTTATGTTTTTCTCATTAGAATTTAGAAATTCATAGAAATCGAAAAGGAAGACTTTGAACAAAAACTTATGAAAAACTTAGTGTTATATTTTCAATTCTTAGTTATAAACACAAAAATTTTTATGATTTTCAACTTCAAAATTACTTGTAAATTTTTGCGATTTCAACATATTTCGTAAAAATTTGAACTATAAATGCTTATAAAAAAAAATCGTGACTATTTTTTTTAGCTACAATAATAACAACTCATAAGGAATCTTGTATTAAATTTTCAACATTTTTTGGTCATCCAAAATTTTTTTATCGACACTTCAAAAAAAATTCTCATAAAAATCGAAAATTTCAGTGGTTTATAAATTACTCAAAAAGTCAAAAAATTTTGAAAATTTAACTGTACATAGATAACACTAACATAAACATTTGGTGAAAATTTCAAATATTTACAGTGATTTGTTTTTGAATTACAACTATAAAAAAAAAATCGATTTGGTCAAAAACTGATTTTGCTAAAAAATTCTCGCTTTTCCGTCACTTTTTTTTGTTTTTCTCGATTTTTTTGAAAACTGTTGGAAAATGTTTACTTTTGACCTCTATAAATCATAAAGGATATTCACTTCGCCATCGGAAACTACCACCAAAGTTTGAAATTGAAGCATTATTTCAACTAGTTATGCTGTACACAGACACAAAAAAAAAACACACACACATCATTGTAAAATCAATATAGGTACATCAGGGACGTATACAGGTGGGTGTTTTGGGTGTTCAAACACCCCCGAAGTATTTGGTTTTTGTAATAAAAATTTAATACTAACAAATTAAAATAATTAATATAATATGAATTATTTAAAAATACTTAAACACGATTTATAAATAAAATAAAATATTATTTTGCCTATGAAACTCCAGACGATAAATTATTGAATGCGGCTCAGCCGCTCAGGCCTCAGACATAATATGAAGCAGATTTACCTCGTAGAATTGTCGCGCTGTCTACCTATACGGCTCTACGCGGAGAGTTAAATTTATGGAAAGAATTTTGAACAAATAAGTCAGAAAAGATATTCTTATCAATAGAAGCTAAATGCCTAAATATATGTATCTATCTACGTTCCCTAAAATTAAATACCTTTTAACAATTTTGTTGTCTAATTACAGAGGTGTTCCCAATGATTTTTTTGAGAGTATACTAAATCATCTGAATCATCAAATACCAAAATATTTTTCTTATGGGTTATAAGTTATAACTTATAAGTGTAAAGCTGGTAAAGAGCGTTTCAATATTATGGACAAAATTCTAAACAGATTTTTTTACATATTCTCTTTATATTAAACCTCGTCAATCTTTACAAATATTAAAAAGTAAAGAGTATTACTCTTTTAGTCATAAATAATTGACGTAGGTAAATATGGTAAAGTTACTTAATTAAATTAATTTTGTTTTTTCCTTTGTATATGATTTGAGTATACTTATAATTTTTACATTTTGTAAAAATATCTTGAGAGTTAAAATCGCAAATCGATTGAGACTTAGGAGCATACTTATACTATACGTCTATACCCATATTATTGAAAAAAAACTTGAGAGTATACGGCGAATATGTGGTAGGTATACCTTATGGGAACACCCCTGTCTAATTATCATAACAACAAGTACTGAAAGATCATTCAGTTCTTTAAAAAGGATTAAGACTTACCTACGATCAACATTGGGCCAGGAAAGACATAAAACTTCTCCTTATTTCCCCTTCTAGAAAAAGTACTTGACATGTTTGCTAAAAAACATAAACGAAGACTTCAATTCAAACCATATAAGGCAATAAAGTATGATAATCTATAGGTAAACATATTTTTTCTTATAAATGACTAAATGTATAATACTATAATAACTTAGATACTTAAATTATTATTTTGGGGGGTGAATGGGTGATATAATGCAATCAACATTGAAAACATTATATTAAATACCTTCCTATATACCTATATCACCAATATTATTTAAAATTGTTAATTATAAATTATAATTCAAATTATACAATTTATAAGTGTCTCCTTCCCTATAAAAATATCCAAGATCTGTCCCTGTACCTACCTACGTAATAATTTTAACGTTTGTAGGTATTTACAACTTATTCCTCAAATATGTATTAGGTAATTCAATATCAAACGATAAGTGCCTATTATTTTTTATAAACTAAACAATTTATACATATATAGTTGAATAGTTCATTATAAAAAAAAAAAAAAATAGTTAGGTGAACTTTAAAGGTGGCCGCCAGGTGCGTATTAGCATTGATCAATGGTATTAGTAAACACTAAAAAGGTATGTGGTACTAACATCATTTTTAGATTTAATAATTAATAGGTAGGTACTTAAAATGTATAACTTGGTATTAATAATAATATAATATTATATCTACCCAAAGAGACTATAATTTTATACTCATAAGTACCTACTGTTTTATTGATGGAGTAAATCAGTGGTGCACCCATGATGTCATGGTGGGGCTTAGGGGCTTAAGCCCCACTACCACCAAAAACAATTTTAATTATATTAAAATAAAAAATTAATTTTAATATAAAGTTTATCATAGGATATACGCTATGACAAATGTAATATTTCAATAATGAATGTTTTATTTCACATTCTATTATTATGTTAGATGCACATTAATTAATATTTAATAGTTAATTACTAAATAGTATTTAGTTCAGCGAGTTTAATAGTATGTGATTTCTTATAACTGATAAGGTATGTGGCAATCGTTATTCGTTTGTTTCGTTGTAAATTATTTTTAGATTTATAGATACTAGCGATAACGTTAACGTAGGATTGAATAATAATTTGACTCGAGTTTATGACCAATGACCATAGGGTATACTGGGTATAGAAAAAAGATTAAATTAAACTAAATATTATGGTTTATGACTGTCGAGTGTCGACTGCCTGTGCCATGAAAATCTCATTTGGCCGTTTGGGGTGTGGAAAATTCAATCCGTTGAGTTTGTGACAATTGTTTTGAATATATATTTATGTATAAAAAAATCTGAGTCAAATGATTTTTTTTACTTGTGTGTAAAGAAAGTAGGAAAATGTTTAACCTAATACCCAAAAAAATATCCCGAGTGCACACCCGGTGTAAATATATATCTTAAATTGTAAAAAAAAGTATTTTCAGATTAAAATAATAAGTAGGTACATAGTGCAAAAACTAAGACCTTGGTCTATGCCAGTGCACTATTATAGTACTATAGCCTATAGGTAGGTACCTAAAAGTAACACTGATACATCATATAAATCATTCTTTATATATACAAAAAACATTAATATATTTATACATACAATCAAAATATAGATAAATATTAGACGAAATGGTTGATATATATTATAATATATTAAATATTATACTAGGTATATAGGGAGAAAAATCAGATATGATGGTAAGAGAATTGTAGAAATGTAAATGAAAAAAAAAAACAGTATTTTATTCTATTTTTTAGAAAAAAGTTATAAGGAAAATATGCATTCAATATTTATATGTGGAAATATACAAGAGTAAAACATTATGTCATAAATTAACCAATTAGTAGCCATTAATTAAATATAATTATAAAATAAAAAATTATAAATACTAGTAGTCTAAATATTAATAAAATAACCTTCATAATATCTCCTATTATTTAGCTTAATTAGTTACTGATAAACAATAATTATTGAAATGCATACAATATGATTATATCGGTTAGACTATTTATCCTTGAACGTGTTTTTTAGTTTTTGTAATTTTCAAACTGAATTTATTATTATGTATATTTTCAATTATTAAAAATTAATTTATTATTTTTTTTTTTTGTTAAATTTCAATACATGAGACATGCCAAATATTAACTAAGGCTCCTCTTATTTCCAGGGTACTTACCAGTTACCTAATTATTAATTATAACTTAGATTATATAATATTAACATACCTATTATTTATTTTTAATTTTTATGAAGATATATTTTGCATATTGATTAGTACTTAGTAGGTAGGTATTTTATAAGCTACTAAACATAAGTAATATGATGAGAAATATTGTTTAAAATGGATTAAATTAGAGTAGGTAGTCATTTTATTCATTTAATACCTAAACTTACTGATGTCATAAGTGCTAATATAGTACTATCTAAATGGAAAAGTATTTCATAGTTTAAGAAATAATTTAGATTACAACATGTTATACTGAAGTAGATTTTTAAATTCAATTACTAAATCATAGTTAAAATTCAAGATGTATAATTAATTATAATTAAAAACTAAATATGTTATTTGAGTTCTAAAGCTATATAATATATTAGGTTTGATTGATGAAGTACATAATCAAACCATTAACCAAGTACATGGTTTTAAATGTAGATTTTTGCAGTTTGAACCTACTTTATAAAATTTTCCTGATTATTATACAAGTCATTTTTTTTTTTTTTATTATATCAAACAAATTATATATTCTACTATGGTTTTAATATACATGCATTGGTATGTAACAAAACTTAATTAATATTTTGATAACAATTATTTAGTTTTCTGACACTAATCAATTTTAATAGGTAGTGAAAATATATTATTGAAACTAAAAAGTAGCTATTAAAATATTAAATAGGTATATAAATATATTTTTAATAGTCCAAAAATAAATAAATGTTTTTGAGTTCTTGGTGAATTCCTTAACCGTTCTGATTGTGATAATATTTAGTATAGAGCAACAGTTTGTATGTTTCTGGTTTTTTCCCCAATAAATAGCATTCAATCAAAAACTTATTACTATAGAGTTGGCATTTTTAATGGACACAGAGTGCATGGGGTCAGCTAGTAATATTTAAAAACAAATGTTATAACTATTGCAAATAAATTGTTTTTATAATGTGTTTAAATAATAATACAAAAATATTTTAGATTATGTGTAATTTATGAAAATCCATTAACTTGACTATAAATTAAAATTTTGTAGTAACAAAATTAAAAATGATTAGTTGTATTGCAGAAATATTTTTAATTAACATAAGAACATTAATATTCATCATGGAATGGATAATCTTTGAAATGATTATTCCTGCAAATAAAAGTAAAAATATATTGTTAATTTAAAACAAATTTTACATTTTTTTTTAAAAATAATTATTAACTTGTAACATACCAATTTAGATGAAGAACTCTGCCATTACAATCAAAAGTATCAATTGCATCTATATCACCTTGTTCCAATGCAAAGTCCCATACATCAAAGTTTGATTCAATACGACTCTTAGTCACAGATTTTGGAATGACAATGATGCCCCTTTGTAATTGATATTTAATTAAAATTTGAGCAGAAGTTTTATTATATTTTTTTGCAATAGCTATAATTTTTGGGTCATCCAATAGAGACGGATCTTCTGGCTTGGCCCAAGGCCTGTCTGGAGATCCCAAAGGACTGTATGCGGTTATTAATATATTTTTTTGTTCACAAAATTCTTTTAATTTCTTTTGATTTAAGTAAGGATGACATTCAATCTAAATATAAACAGAGATAAAATATTTTTGTTGCATATTTAATTTTAAATATAATTAATATTAAATTTTTACTTGATTAACAACTGGCATTATGGTAGCTACATTTAGGATATCCTCTATTTGTTTCTTATTAAAGTTTGATACACCAATTGACTTGACAAGACCTTTTTGAACCAATTTTTCCATTGCTTTCCATGTTTCAACGTAAGAACCATTTCCTTCAAGTGTAACTCCATTAGCGTCTTTTGGGAACCATTCATCTTCCAACTTGCCTTCCTAATATTATAGAAACTTAGTGTACTTGGTGGTCATTAGATATTTTTTTTGAATTTTAAACATACCTTAAAAGCCATAGGCCAGTGTATTAAGTATAGATCCAAATATTCAATTTGCAAATCAGATAGAGTTTTTTTTATGACTGTTTCAACATAATCAGGTTGATGAAAAGTATTCCATAGCTAAAAATTTAGTGTTTATAGTTATTTTAATTCATACAAATTAATAAATATTCTTACTTTACTAGTAATGAATAAATCTTCACGTTTAACAACACCTTCATCGATTTTTTGTTTAATAGCTGTTCCTACTTCACTTTCATTTTCATAAACCATAGCACAATCAATATGTCTGTATCCTATATCTATAGCAGCTTTGACTGCGTCTACAACTTCACCAGGCTTTGACTATAAACACAAAATACAGTTAACTATATTATACATTTATTAATCATTAAGAGGACGTTATGCCCGCATGTGTTGTCTCCGTCTTACAAGTTTGTAACATGGCATATTTTACGCTCCGCAGAACATGTTTATCTACGTTAATTTAAAAAATAGAGTAAATTGACCTCTTATAAAATCTAAAGGTAAAATTATTATCTAGTCAACCTCATAGGTTTTTTAATATATTTTAATTTTAAAGTGAGTCATTTTAAAATCTACAAACAATTTACAATTTTAAAAGTAAGATAATCATCTTACTTTTAGATTTTATAAGAGGTCAATTTACTCTATTTTTTAAATTAACGTAGATAAACGAGTTCTGCGGAGCGTAAAATATGCAATGTTACACACTTGTAAGATGGAGACAACACATGCCGGTATAACGTCCTCTTAAGTGTTTAATTATTTAAAAGTTAGGTTATCTAATTTTATTATTGTATTTCAATACTATAGCTCGACAACCATAGATTAAGTAAACTTAACCAATGATATAAGCTACCTATATCAGACCATATAAAAAGGTTTAATTTTATATTAAAATGTATTGTTTAATACCTAAATATTATATAGGCTTTTGTTTAGATCTCTTGTGTAGGTCATATAAACTATATATTATGAACGTGAAACTGGAAAAAAATAGTTATGGATAAGTAGTATGACCTTCAAATTTTAAAAGAAAACATTATCCTAATTGTTTGAGAATAAAAAAATTGAATAAGTGTTTTATCAAACTGTACTAGAGATGTTTGAGTACGATAGGCATAAATCTTGGATGTACCAATGTAAATGCATACATACTTTATTTAATAAAATGTTAGTAAAAATAGTTAAATAATTAAGAATAGGTATATTCAGTAGGTATTCATAATTAGCAATAATATGTTTAGGTATAAAAGTAAATTGTATCATTATAATATGCAAGAAACTACATAAAGTAATTTATGGGTTCTAATGTTTAATTTAAATGCTAGTAGGTTGTGCTACAATTTAAAAAATAATACCTATAAAGTTTTTGTGACGTAAAAATAGGGTCTATAATCTATAACCATTATTTTGTATAGTATAAAATAATTACCTAAGTATTTACTAATGTTAGTTACAAATACAATTAAAATGTACCAAGTGACTGAAAATGCTTGAAAAAGTTTAATATCTTTTAGACAAAATCTATTTCAATTTCAATATCTACAACTTATTTCTAAAGATTTCATAACTTGAATACAATTAAAATCAATTTTAAGTGTTAGGTAGTTATTTTTAATTTATTTATTGTTTACCTTCCAAGTGCCAAATCCTAAAATTGGATACTTCTGACCATTGTTAAATGTGATGAATTGATTTTTTGATGCCATTTTGTTTAAAATGTATATATTTTTTATGTTTATGAACAAATTGTAAGATTATTAAGTGTATTAAATATGAACAACAAAATCCTAGAAACAACGAAGTCACGACTGAAGTCTGAGACCGATTAGTGAGTACTGACTGGTACTGGTCTGACTGCAGAGTGTTGCGTCGAGTACTCGAGTGAGTAGGTAGTAGGTACTGACTGCTGGGTAGCGACTAGCGATTCACTGAGACACTAACTAGTAACTAATAACTATAATATATTCAATAATAGTGGTTATAGTGAAGTCTGTGGACTGTCCGGTCTGTCCGACTATCTGTTTGAGTAAGATAATGATAGATACAGAATACAGATAATTATGTTATGTATATATACATATAATATAAGTTATAACGCGAACTCGGTAACAAAAGCAAAGCTGCTATAATAGAACGGTCGGTTACCCCCACTTAAATTTGGAACGCTGAAATCTGTAATAGATAATAACAATATAATTATTATAATTTATTAATTTATAATTTACAATTTAGTGTTTACTCATTTTCATTTTGTACGTCTAAATATTTTAATATTTTATTTACCTTTTGGCTTTTACCATGACAACATTGACAACAGACAGTTGTATTTCGTCATGTTAGGTACCTATTTATTATTTACATTTCATTCATCGTTGCAATGGTGTATTAGTTACTAAAATAAGCTAGTAATAAAAAATGTATGCTTTTAAAGCTCACATAAAAACTAAACATTTTGAAACCAATTTCAATTGTTCACTTTGTTGCACTAATGATGTGCCAAAATGGCAAAATGTGTACATAGTTACTACTCACAAATCAAAATTCCCCACTGGCTAAATACATCAAACTTCATGTTAATCTCACAGTTGTTTGATCTTTAGTTTTTTGTCATAAAGCGATGTACCCATGGGGTTTAGCAGCATTTTATTTTTAAGAAACACTATGGATCAGTTGACAGATGGTTTATAATAATGAAATATTATAAAAAGTGCCGTTCATCACGAACTCATGAACACGGGCAAACGACGAGTCGCGCCGGTTGCTCTATCTTTATTCGTGATGGAAATTATTAATAATCATAATAATTTGTCTATCCAGATTTACTACGCTTTAATGCACAGTGGGAATACCGAATAATACAGTTTGTGTTTCTAACTTATATCTTAAAAAATTCCGACTCGTTTGTTAATTAATAATTATGTTATTATCCTTGTCCAATGTTTGATGGCAACAAAGTAAATAATGATTATTATACCCATCCCATTATGTGTGACTGGTAATAGGACGTGTAATAAAAGTTATACGAAACGAACGTGAAGCCCAAATATTATTAATAACAATATAATGTATGAAATACCAAAAACGGCAAAAACCAATATTGGTTATAAAATAACTCGTTTAAAATGATACAAAATATAAATATTGTATGAAAGGGCGTGAACGGACGGAAATACAAATAATACAAGAAAACAACACTACGAATACGGCAATAGCCGAATGCCCAAAGGCTAGTCCGTCCGGACCGACCGTCCACCTGTCCGTCCTGTCCGAAGCGGCAGAAACCGAGAGTCGAGGGCGGAGGGCCGGCAACCGATGAACCGTCAGCCGGGCCAGCCGGCTAATCGCTATTCGCTGGCTCGCTGCCACCTGCCATTTTAATATTTTATCATTGAAAAAAAGATAATTAAATCAGTGTAGCCAATGGTAAAATACATGTTATTTAGCCATGATATTGACCACGTTAATATTCAGAAAAAAATTTTTGTTTTTTATTTTTTAAAGAAATTTACAATCTATACTCAATGGCATAATAAGTATATAAATGTGAATTTAGATAGCGTACAGTTATTAAGACGTATTAGTCGCAAGTAGAAACGATCTTAATAAATTATACATATTTTGATACGTTTGGAGAAAGCAGCCACCCATTAGCGACACTTACATTTTGGAGTATAGACAAATATTAATATTGTTGTGGTTTGACGCATGTATTGACTCGACTTGACGTTATTATTAATTATTATGCATCCACATTCCACATAGTTACATTTACCTACTATAACCAATAATTGTTAGTACATAAATATAAATTTACTTAATAATTTTTTGTTATAAGAAAACACTTTTAAAACGAAAATTTTTAATAACTCGTACCTATTCTATCTAAACGAATGTCGGAATGCATGTTATTATTATGTACAAGTTTAATGTAACTTTATATTTTATTATAAACAATTATATTTACAATATTCAAATGGCTGTTTTAAGCGAATATACATCTTCAGAAATCGATTTTCGATTCAACGAAATAGAAATTCAAGACAAGTCAAGGACAGGAACATATTTTGTGTATCTTTAGTAGCCTATCCTAAGCGCCGAATGATAATATCGTGCTGTTGACATGCATTAAAATAATATAGGTAGATAGTAGATAGTAGATACACAATAAATTTAAAAATTAAAAATTCATTAATCATTACATTCCAAAAACATTAATGGAGTCTGGATTTGTTATGGATACAGGTAAGGTGCAGTAACAGAGAAATATATTTAGGATTTTCTCACTCTAGAGTTAAAATACGAATATTAATTTTTGAAAATTATTTTTATATCATTTTTTATTTATTTTTAATTTACTTAACTCAACGAGAAAAACAAAGTTTTCGTACAAGTTTAAATTGTTTGAAACAAACAATTATATAATATATACACAAATAATATGTCTATAAAAATAATTGCTACATTTTTTATAGAATAGTCTATTCTAAAACCAATAGTTTTAGTTTACTATGCCTTTTAAGAAATTTGATTTTTTTTTCGAAACATCCGTATTATAACAAGTTTAAAACGATAGTACAATCGAGATTTTGCACAATTAGCAAGATATCATATTTGTTTTCTACACAATAACTATAAATAAAAAAAAAAATTTATTAATAAATTATTTATTTACACATAATAAATAATATCCCTATCAATATAATCATCATTATCACTATAAATTTTTTGACATATGTATAATCTAAACCTAAGCTTAAATATTAATGAGTGTATATGCTGTAATTTTACTAGTGTAAGTTTGACAAGTAAGTTGTTCCCTACACGGCTACACCAATCAGTTCCGGACGTTTCGGTACATGTCTATTGCCAGTATCTTGTAGGTAAGAAAAAACTAAAACGTGTTAGGTAAGCTACATCCATTTTATTCTGATAGCATAAGTTCATACGATTTATCATGGATCCTCTAATTTTAGATATATTTAAATGTCTAAGAAAATTTAGATTTTTTTTCTTCAAAAAACATCATAATATATTTCATATAATATTATATCTCATATTAATTTGATTTAAAATACTTTTACTATATTAACTACAATTTATTTTGCCTTGCATATTGATAATAATAAAAAAAACCCTTTAAAAATGTAGGTACTTTAGGAATGATATTTCTTTTTTTTTTTCTTGTAGGAGTAAATGTGCATCTTATAAAATACTGAATCACTATTAATTTAATATTCATCATTGAATGGATAATCCTTGAAATGCATGTTCCTAAAATATATATATATAAACATTATAAATAATGTTGAATATCTTTTAAAATATATCTTAAAGAATTAATTAATATTATAGGTATAATATACCCTTTCATGTGCACAAAACGACCATTGCAATCAAATGTATCGATTTGATCAATATCCTCTTGTTCAAGTTTAAAGTCCCATACTTCAAAGTTGGATTCAATACGACTCTTTGTTACAGATTTCGGAATGACCATAATTCCTCTTTGAATTTGATATTTTATTAATATCTGAGCAGAAGTTTTATTATATTTTTCTGCGATTTCCATAATTTTGGGATCTTCTAAGATAGTTGGGTCTTCAGGTTTTTTCCATGGATTATCTGGACTTCCTAGTGGACTATATGCAGTTAATATTATATCATGTTCGTCACAAAATTCTTTTAATTTTTTTTGGGTTAAATATGGATGGCATTCAACCTATAAATAAAAAAAATTATTAAAGATATGAGTCTTAAAAATCTCAGATGTTTATGTATTTAATATAAGTTTATACTTGATTGTTTACAGGTTTCACTGTAGCTACATCTAAAATTTGTTGTATTTGATTTTTATTAAAATTTGATACACCAATTGATTTTGTTAGACCATTTTCTACCAATTCTTCCATAGCTTTCCATGTATCAATATATGACCCATTACCTTCAATTGTTGCGCCATTATCGTCTTTAGGAATAAAATCATCATTTAATCCGCCCTCCTAATATGATATATTATTTTTATTTCATGTGGATATAAATATTAATTGTGTTCTTTTTCAATAATACGTACTTTGAAAGCCATAGGCCAGTGAATCAAATATAAATCTAAATATTCGATTTGTAAATCTGATAAAGTCTTTTTTATCACTGTTTCAACAATATCAGGCTGATGAAAAATATTCCATAACTGAATGCAAGAATATAATTTATAATTTTATAAATATAACTGTACTTCTTTAGATTAAAATATAATTACTTTACTAGTAATGAATAAATCTTCACGAACTACTACACCCTCATCAATTTTCTGATTAATAGCATCTCCTATTTCTTTTTCATTTCCATAAAACATTGCACAATCAAAATGTCTGTAACCCGTATC
The DNA here is from genome assembly GCA_009835225.1 of Aphis craccivora. Classification (NCBI taxonomy): domain Eukaryota; kingdom Metazoa; phylum Arthropoda; class Insecta; order Hemiptera; family Aphididae; genus Aphis; species Aphis craccivora. The sequence goes on from VUJU01000280.1 coordinate 30,261, forward strand.
AATCGCAATTTTCACTGCTTCTTCAACTTCGCCAGGTTTTGACTACATTATAAAATTATAATAATATACATATAATTCAAATATATAAACATAAGTGTTAAGTATAAAATTAATTATGAAGTATTTATTTATGTTATTACTTATTATTCTCAACATACAACTTCTAATGTTATGTGTTTTGTATTAAGACGGTGAAACAACGAATAGTATGAGCGTAAAAAAATTCTCTCTCTCTCAAAACGTTTCATAAGGCTCGATTCAAAATAAAGTATTATTTTGGAATTTTGGATTACTAATGTTTTTATTAGTTTCTGAAGCAGCAAAAAATACTAAGTACTGATGATTTCTAAAAATTATGAAATATATTTTATAACCTTAACTACAAAATCAATACGAAAGGCTTAAATACGTGATTTTAGGTTTAGGGTTCCAATTATTTATTTAACAAGCCTTATAAAGTTGACATGAAATATTTATGAACTGTTTTTTATACTTAATAACATTTGTAAAGTTGTAATTCAATAGTTAAATAAAATATTATTAATCATTTATGATACGTACACATTCAATCTAAACAATCAGTAACTTATTTTTTTTTTATGATAGGTATTGTTGTAATATTTATTTATATACGTAATATTGTTTTATGTACATTTATTTTATAGTAAATTTGCATTTATCATAATATGTACTTCATATTTTAGATCAAAAATACTTTGTATAGTTGGCACACATAAAACTAAACAATTGGACGTTGACAATGATTGAATATGCAATAACAAAGAGTACCAATAGGAAACAAAATCTAACAATGTATAGATAACGTATACAACATAATATATTATGTACATTGGTTCCTATGTCATTAATTATGTAAGTCAAAATAATTTATATGAAATATAATACGCCTTATTATGTTATGTTTATTAGTTAAATAAATTACACAAAATAATAATAAGTGATAACTATTCATATTACGCATATCAAAAGAATTTTAATATTAGCTACAAAAATTATGAAAATAAAAGTATTGATAGGTATATTTGAATAAGTACATATACAAATTGTTATTGAATAAAAAATAAAAACATCAAACAAATAACAATATATTATAGATTTACATATGATGTACATATTATACTACTAAACAAAGTTTATATTATATAATAATATAAAATAGGTAGGGTACCTACTTATATTTATGTAATAAAAGAAATTAGGTTCTTATACTTAACGTTGCATAACCTTATCTGACTATCTTTATATATTACCTATACTACTTTTGACCAATTCACCATGATAGTACATTGAAAACCCTTTTTGAACCAAACACCCGAATTTCAAAAATTTTCATCTTCAAATTTTATCAATATTGGTGTTTTGATTTTATCCATATTTTCATTAGCACTATTTATTTTTATTTTAACCGATGATTTTGGTTTTCCTTTATCATGTGGATTAAACATTTTTAACTGGTATAAAAATGCTATAAGATTTAATTATTCATATAATATTCTAAACTAGGTACTTATAAATTTAATAAGAAATCTGCAGTTTACTTACTCTAATATTAACATAATAAAGTTAAATAGATTTTTCAAAACGTACAATTTGCTATGTTATGTGTTTGTAAGACAAGTATTACAGATACAAAGTAATTTAAACTCTAAATGGTGATCATTAAAATGAATATTATAAATACATTTTTAGATTTTATTGAAATTTATATTAGTTAGAGATACAATATATAAATTGGTTTTAATGGAATCGGATATGATAATGTGTAGTCTCTGTTTTAACATAAGAATAAATTAATCTTTTGACTTTTACTATAAATGGCTAATGCCTTTAAAAGTATTATATTATATTATTTGTGTTTATGTTAAATATAGACTATCTCACTACGTATACATAATTTTTTTAGTTATAAAATCATTATTCCAAAACTTAATGGTAGTTTGTTGTCTATGAGCTTAAGTTTTTGCTATGTTTCACATAAATCTTGACGAGGTAACATATTTATTGCATTTAAAAATGCACAAAAATCATCATGTAACTTTTTTTAATCATATTAATTATAATAATTTTTAAAAATGCCCATTTTTTTACATTATAATATTTATTTTATATAAAGCTTCAGAAAAATTGTTGTAAGCATTGTTTAAATTATATAATATATTAGAAACATTTTTACGGTACAATTTACATAACTTATTTTTATGAAATTTATATTTCCTGTTTATTTTTGTTTAATAGGTACCTATTAAACGATTATGATTTATAATAAGAAATATAAATTAAAGCTCTTAGTTAAATACATTTTTTTTTATAAAAATTATAAATATAATTTAATATAATAATATAATTACCTTCCATGTTCCAAATCCTAAAATTGGATATTTTTCACCATTATTAAATGTTACAAATTGATTACTTGATGCCATGTTGTCGAGTACTTTTTCTGTTTTAGTTTTTAAAAGTGACTATAAAGTTTTCAATGCGTTTTCAAAGTGTAATGTTGAAATAATACAATATAAGTAACAGTAAAATGTAAAAGCTTTGATTTAAAGCGTCGATAAACTGAACAATGAACAGTGAATACAGGTATTTTTATTGTTGTCATTATTCATTTTACAATAGGGATGAATCAGTTTCAATAAACGTTCTATTAATTATTTATAATAATATACAGTGTGTTCACCAATTTAGGGAACACTGAATTTATCGGCCGGATTTTTTGGGAATAAATAAATTTTTTTTTACAAACTGGTGGTATTTTTCGATACATTCAAAGATTTTGAAAGTCTTGATCTTGGTCTTGTTTTGATCATCACTATTAAAAACTTATATATTGAAAATTTTTAACAGTTTTTTATTATGGGATGGAGCTTTTCGTATAGTCTAAAGTCAGTTATTTGATAGCTATTATAAAATTTAGAGGTGTTTATTTTCGGAAATATTAAACTTTCAGTTCTTGTATTATAATTGTGATTAGTTGTTTGTATTATGTTATTTTGAAATAGGTAGAATAATGTTTTCTTATAATATAATTTTTTATGGTCAATAGTTTTGTCTCAGAGAACAGTTGATTAGTGGATAAAACTCTTGGTTTACGGAATATAATTTTTAAAATGGTGTTTTGGGCTGTATGTGTTTGTGAAGCACCACCCCATGCCACTATTCCATATTCTATTATTGATTGAGATAGGGCGAAGTAAGTATTTTTTAACCAATGTGTGTTAAGAAATTGTTTTGCCATAGTATAAAAGGTATATAATTTACGTAATTTTAAGTTGAGTTCAGTAGTATGTAAGTTCCAGCGTAAATGTTGGTCAAATATAACTCCCAGGTATTTAGTATAATCTGTTCTATTTATATGGGAACAATTACATTGTATATAGAGATTACAAGTGGGGGCATGAATTTTTAAAGTAGGAACATTATGTGTAGTTCTCGATGTATTAGAAAAGGTTAGAAATACTGTTTTATTATTATTTAAGGTTAAGTTATTGTTTGAAAACCAAGTAACTATTTTCTTTAAAGAGTCTTCTGTTTTTTTTGTTACCAAAATGTTTACCCAAATGTTATCAGATACAAGTAATGCTGTGTCATCTGCATAAGAGTACAAGTTACCATTAATTTGGAGGTTTGACAGTCCTGTGACATATATGATGTATAATAAAGGAGATAAAACTGTTGATACTCCTAAGGACAAAGTTTTACTAGAGCTTATAATATTGTCTATTTTGACTTTGTGGGTTCTATGTTCTAAATAAGATTTAAATAGATTTAATGCTTTGTGTTTAATGCCGATTTTGTCTAAATAGTTTATTAATTTTTTATGACAGACTGAATCGAAGGCTTTGCTTAAATCCATGAATACACCGATTATTTTTTTTTTTAGAGTCTAGACTCTAGAGCCTGTAGAACTGAATGTGTTAAGCTGGCAATAGCACATTCAGTGTTATAACCTTTTCTAAAGCCAAATTGACTCGGGGGTAGGATTTGATTTTCTTCTAGGTAATTAGTGAGTTTCAGTTTAATTATTTTTTCAAATATCTTTGAGAAGTTTAATAAGAGACTTATTATAGGCCTATAATTTTCTGCTTTGCTAGGATTATCTTTTTTATGAATTGGGGTTATTATTGCTATTTTAAAGCTGGCAAGGATTATACCTGTATTTATTATGTTGTTAATTATATGTACTAATGGTTTAAGAGCCCTATCATCAAGTAATTTTATCATGTCTACAGAAATAGCCGTGCCATCTTTTAAGGACGAGATTATATTCTTTAATTCATTTAAATGCGTTTTTCTTATATAAAAAGATTGGATTGGTAATGATGTAACTATATTGTCTGCGGTACTTTCGGTTGTGGTAATGTTATTATTAGAGATTTTAGTGGTTATATTCGCGAAATATTCGTTGAAATGTTCAGCTATTTTAGAAGGTTGAGTATCACTTGTGTGTATATTATTATTAATTTCTATTTGTAAAGTTTTACTTTTATTATGTTGGAGTCTCTGTGTGGCCTCTTTTATAGTTTTCCATATAATTTAGTTTCATTATTACATTTATTAATTTTTTCACCGTAGAAATTTTGATTTTTGATATCACTAATTAAGTTGTTTCTATATTTTTTATATTTGTCCTTTAAGAGTAAATCGTAGGGTTTTTTTCTTGATTGCGCGTGTAGTAGATCTTTTTTAATTATACTACTTAATATATCGGTAGTAATCCAAGGTTTTATTTTGAATTTGATTTTGCTGGTTGAAATATTATTCGCTTTTTTTACTGTTTTCTTTATTATGCTAGTATAAGAATCAAGTATTTAGTCAGTAGGAGTAAGATCGAGTACCTATATTTTGCCAATGTAAATTTTTTATTAGTGATTCAAAGGTGTTTTTGTTATATGATTTGTATAAATCTGCTTCATTTATAGTGTTTTTAGTTATTTTTTTTGAAATGATATTAGTAGTTATTTGAATAAATGTAGAGAAATGATCTGTAATTGGTAAATCTAATTTTATAGTATTATAGATATTGAAGTTCATTATTGTTTTTACGTACCTATATGTGGTCGATTCACGATTCTCCCCCACCCCAGACGCGAGTTGGTGAGTTAATATATGAGGTAAATCCATAGAATGACATTAAACTTGTATAATTATTAGTGAGATTATCATTGTTTAATAAGTTAATATTAATGTCATCACAGATAATTATATTTATATTCTTGTTGTCTTATATTAATTTAGGTAGTAGCCAGTAGGTCTTGTAGTTGTTCTAGAAAGAGGTTACCATTGCCATTAAGGGATCTATATATTGAAACTATACAGTAATAATTGTGTACGTTTATTTTGATGTTTGTTATTAAACAATTAGCCTCAGATAATATTATTTCCGTGTATGTGAATATGCAGTCATTTCTTATAAACAGAACGACTCCATAATTTTGGTTATTTTTATTAATTGAATGGTTTATTTAGTAATTATTTAGAAATACATATTTTTTATCGAAGTGTTTATTTAACCAGGCTTCTAATAGTGAGATAATATGAATATGATTTCCGATTAGATTTATTAAACATGATAAGTCATTTATGTGTTTATTTATATTACGAATATTCATGTTTATTAAGTTAAAACTAGAATCTTTATTATTTAATATGTTATTTAATTCATGGACGTAGAATTTGTCATTTAGGTATTGTTTTGATATAAAATTATTAAATAGAATATTGTTATGAGCCATGTGTTACATATTAAGAGATGGTTACTGTTGTTTTACATACAGTAATCTTATTATAAAGGTGTAGAGATATATAAATTGTAATCAATAATGTATGGAGGACAGTAATTAATTCACCGTCTATGTAAATAAAGTGACATATTGCCATAACTGATAAGAAAAAATAGATATTAATTTTAGAATAGTTGTAGTATATACAGTAGAGTTTTGTTAGTACAAAGTAATTAATAATCGAGAAGTTATATTTAAACGTGAGGTATTAAAGTAGAAGACCTTGTTCAAAATTAATTTTTTGTACCTTTCAATTTTCATCTTTTCTGATTAAGATTTCTGTGTTCTGATTGATCCATATGAATTTGTATCCCTTTTCTTTTGCTGTAGCTCTGACTTAACCATGTAATTTTGAACACTATATTCGGATAGGATTTTTTTTAAAAGTAACTTTGATGTATCAACTATGGTTCTAAATTCAAAATTGACTGAATAAGAGCCATGTCAATTTTAATAAATAATATCTACATTTTTTGTATTATTTTTAAAAATTTATAAAATCACTTATAATTAATTCTTATTAGTTATTTTTTGAATATATGTACGTATTTTTTTTTAGAAGTGTTATAATTTTATACCCATATTGTGTAAATCTAATTTATAACACTTCTAAAAAAAATACGTACAAATATTCAAAAAGTAACCATTAAGAATTAGTTTTAAATGATTTTATAATTAATGTTTTAAAATAATAAAAAAATGTATTATTTATTAAAGTTCAAAATGAGTGTTGCTATTTAAAAAAAAAAAGTTTTTACTAAGCATGTGTAGACCAAAATTTCAAAAAATTTTAAAATGTATCGAAAAATGTGTATTTATATACCACCAGCATGTAAAAAAAAATCGATTTATTCCAAAATAATCAGGCCGAGAAATTTAGTGTTCCCTAAATTAACTAAATAAATTTATATATTTCCCTAAATAAACACCCTGCAGTATTGTATAATAACCAATGTCATATTAGAGTAAAATTGGTAGAAGATAAATACTAGAACGTAAAAACTTTTTAAACGCAAATTAAAAATTAAATTAGCTATGGATTTTTTTTTCAATTTTGTATTTTTCTTAGTTTTGTTTTATTATGTGTTGCGTAAAAAGAAAATATTTACATACTTATATAATTGGCTTACAAGAAATATTATACTATAGTATAAAAGATTATTTTGAGTGGTTAAATTTGACTTTTCTAATTCAAATAAAATATAATTTATATTTACTGACAACATTTCTATTATATAATAAGAAATAATTGGGTTCTATTTGATTTATATAGTTATATAATTTAAAAAATTCATTCAGTATTTTGATGTGTTATGTAGGACATTGTTAGCTACTTTATAATAATATCTAAGGTATAGAAAGTCTTACAATAATTATTTTTTCTTCAATATTATAGTTCCTATTGAAACTATTTTAAGTACTATATTGCCTAATTTTTACAAGAATAATATAAGAAAGGATTACTTAATATTTTATCCAGCGATTTTCATAAATTTGTATACATTTTTTTTATATTCATATTTTCATATAACATTACATAATATACATATTTTATGGATAAATTATTTTTTTTTTTTAAATAGTTAGTTGAATGTTTATTTAAAAAATTAAATACATTTTGAAACTCAATTTATAAATAATGAATATAATTCAGTAATATACAAATAAGATAATTTTATAAAATTATTATACATTATATAAGTGTAAACAATTTTCTGATACTTTATAAAATTTTTAAATGTAATCGTTTATTTATAATATTTTTACAACTCAGAACATAATTAAGATTTTAGACTACTTATATGTCTAATAGTCTTGGTTATGATTCGATAAATAAATAGCTAATATTAAATATTTCTTTGATAATTTAAGAACTTAAATCATGATAGATTTTGTTCATATATTTTATTTACAAAACGATTTACATTTAAAATATTTTTTTAATTTATTAACGACGAGAATGTCAACAATTAAAAAAATACCATGTACGAGTAGGTATAATATTATGAATTTTGTAATATCTTGATTTAAAATGTATGTATAAATATTAAATATAGGTACATAAGTTTGGCATTTACGCTATCATTAATTACTATACATCTATCATTGATGCTTCTTTAGTTTCGAAATATGATCAATTAATATTTTCATTGATCCAATCCAAGTATCGGGTAACCCTTGTATATACACCAGGGTAGCCAGGTTCACCACATTTGTTACCAAATGATACAATACCAATTTGTATCCACCTACCATCTTTTTTTAGCATTAATGGACCTCCAGAATCTCCCTAAAATAATATCTTTTTTATAATAGACTTACTTAAAATACTTTTAGATTAAAGTTTACCTGACAAGCATCTTTTCCACCCTCTTTCAATCCTGCACAAATAAAGTCTTCATTGATTGGTTGGAAATAAGTTCTGTCACAGTCGTTATTATTCCATACAGGAAGATCAACTTGTCTTTGAACGGTACTCTCTTTACCACCTGTATAATTAATTTTAGTTAAACTGTATCATTTTAGTTATTTAATTATTTTAACTTGAATAGATTTACCATAGTACGTAGTGCCCCATCCTACAACTGTTGGACTCTGCCCAACAAAAGTATCTGACTTAGAACTTTTAGGAGGCAAACATAAAGGTATTGTGTACTTGCTCCTTTTGACGGGTCGATCTAATACGAGTATTGCAATATCATTATAAAAACCAACTCTGGAGAATTTATTATGTCCACGAACTTCAACAACATAATATGTTTCAGGAGACGAAGGCTCGTCATCCCTACGTAAGTCTACGTCACCAAGTCGCACTGTAAATTGTCTGGCATTAAAACTGAAAAGTTAAATTCATTGAAAATAAATTACTTTAATCTATCAATGATTTTTATTTTTATTTTTATTAATATAATGTTTTTTAAGCGTGGTTATTTAAGCTTAATATATAATTAATGAATAAAACATACGGCATTTGTCTATTGTCTCGTGTGCAATGCGCAGCTGTGAGAATATGTCTAGGTCCAATTAATGAGCCACCACACCAAAATTCAGTTCTCCTGGGACCGTGTAAGAATATAGCAGCCATCCACGGCCATCGACCTGGTAAAGCTTCGTCTCCTCCGACTACTCGGAATTTTGGTATTTCAGGTCGTCCACAGTCTGTTTTTAAATTCAATATGTTTACAAATAACTCATTAAAATTTTTTTTTTTAATTAGCATTAAAGAGAAGTTCACATTTATAATTTTAAATTATTGTTATACTTGTTATAATATTTTATTAATATTATTTATTATATAATAAATTAGTTATTGTATGAACATACCAACAATCCAAAAATAAAAATAATTTATTTGTATGTTTATTTATACTTGAATTTATGTACCTATTATAAGTTTTCATAAGTTAGGAAATATTAGTAATATTACATTATATTTTATAAATCTTTTGAAAATGTCAACACAACGAATATCATCAATGCCATGTATAGATTTAATCTTTCTTTTAGTTCCCATGGAATAATTTTTATAAGTCTTAACTAAGGTAATTGGACCATTATTTTAACTACATAGTTCACTTAAATTTTATCTTATAAAAGTTATTCACTACTAAAAATAATTGGAGTATAATTTTTAAACAAATTTACTACTAAGTTGATTGTCATAAATAAAAACAGTAGTATAAGTACCTAAATATTTAATTTAATTTAAACAGCTTTGAGTGAAATAAACAATTATTTACTGTATCGTGACATTGTGATAAAATATATTAATATTATTAACTACCATTTTAATACGAAGTTTAACGGGAAATTGTTTCAAGTCCATTTCAAGTCTTATACTAATCAGTAATCGCTTAGTTCTATGGAAGTACCTATTTAAACATTGATTTCACACTGATTAGTTAATAATAAAAAATATTATATAATAATGCACGTATAAATGTATTATACATTATTATAATATTTAATTCGTTAAATCATTAAACAAAATAAAAATAAAAATCACAAGATAATATAAGCCTTTATACATACATTTTTTGATTGTTATTATATTATAATTTAAATGTGTATAATGTAATGATTTATTAAATAAATTGTATTATTATTATTATATTAATTCTTATACATATTATTTATTAATTGTATATACCTTCATCAATAGTATTAGAAGTTACGACCGAGCTTATTGTTGGTTTAGTTGCTACTTGTACTGGTGCTTTTGTAGACAATGTGATAATATTAGCAGGCGGTGGTCGAGTAGCTGATGGTGGCCTGGTGTTTGTCGGTGGTCTAGTGACTGCAGTTTGTGTCACAAAGTGTTCAGGTTTTGAAGGTTTTTCAGGAACAGGACTATAAGAAAATAACAGTATAGTTGAGTACATTTTTTTTAGCTTTTAGGCAATAATCTAATTTTAGATTGTTTAAAAACATAAAATAGATAGTTTTAAAAAAATGATCATGTTTAAAAGATATAAAAATTGAATAACTATTATTTAAACTATTTTAATTTACTTTTATTCTTACATTATTTATATATATATAATTTACAGTATCTATGAAATTAATTGTTAAATTGACCACAGATTCATGCTTTCATAAAATTCGATTATTATAATATCCATGTAATATATAAAATATTGAAACTTGGATCGCTACTACCACAAAAAATTTCTCTAAATTGAATACATTTCTGTTTGAACTATAATCAACAAATATGTTGGCATATATTAATTTTTGACCACGTATTAATTTCCGTCATTCGTTAAATATTGAAAAATATTGTTCATTGACACAGTGGCATTATCTAATACTAAGAGTGAAAACGAAAATCATGTCAAACTTAATAGATAATAGCGGCGGAAGTGCTTACACAACAGAGGGTTTCAACACATACATTACACATGAGAATTTCCTAATTTATTTTAATACATTTTCACTGTTATTAACCCCTTTTATATGTGAATAAAATATTTTTGTGACGTGAAAATGAAAAGTGAAAATCAATGTTTGATTAGATAGTCAAACACGCATAGACAAGCGTGTTAATAAACAAATGAAATTTTTAGTAAGCGCGTTAAATAGAGCGCAATAGCGGTTACAAATCGAATAGCCGCGTATTATTTTTTGTCCTTTCTTTATCCTTTCGGTAATGTTCGGCATGTCGTGCATAGACGCGACTGTTCACTTGTGTATCGTAATCGCAAGAAAGCGCGCGCGCGCGTGAGGACACGGTGAATGTGGTGGGCAAGGTCATCGGCAATTAAGTTTTACGCATGAATAAGACAAACGGACGAGATAATGGTCTAAAGAAGAATAATATCGTGTGTATATGTATATATTATTAAAAATCGTTTTTCCCTTCCAATTGGATTACTTTCTACTCTTATGTTGTGTTAAGACAAAAAATTTCCATTGACAATTTCCAAAAAAAGTACGTATAGGTACTAATAATAATATGACAAATTAATAATTATTATCAATTCTAATATAATACATACCTATAAAATAAATTAAGATTAGTTTAGAAAATCAATTAAAAAGATAGTACTTAAAGACTAATTGTATCTTAACTTATCATAGAAATAGTTTTGGTTATAGGTCAATATATTTTATTTCCCTGTTATTAAGAAAGTACCTATTGTAGAAATGTTAATTAGGAACTAATAAATATAAACATATTATATATATTTAATAAACATTATATTATATTATATATGTAATAATAAATACTGAGCTAGTATTATAAGGTATTTTGAAAAATATAAATTTTGGGTTTTTTTTTAGTCCTTCAGTTATGTTACTATATAGTAAATAGTAAATACTTACGGTTCAGATGTTTTTTTTGGGCAACACACGCCTGGCACGAACAGATTCTTAAAGCATATGGATTGTCTAAGATGTCCTAAGTTGAGCAACAGCTGTGGGCAATTGCTAAGATCCTCACAGTTTCCCTGAGAACCATCTGGTGTAGAGCACGGTCTATTGTCTTGTGACACCACCTTGCCTGAACCGAGACTCACTAGTGGTTTAACTACCATATCAGTCATATTTCGACCAAGTACGTTCTTGCTGATAGTGAATATTGCAGATGGCAGGTCACCTTGTTTCTGCAAACCTTCTCATACATCAGTATTTGTCGACCAATTTCAGCTGACCCATCCGATTTAATACGGAAGTCAATTTATTTATGTATGTTTATTGGTTATTTATTTATGGTATATTTAAATTATTATTTAAGTATCGAATGCCCCTAATTAATTTTTGCATAAAGCACAAATATTTAAGTGAGAAATAAATTATATTTATAAGCTACATATGCTAAATGTTCAATATTACGTTTTAAAAAACTATTGATATCTAATTTAAAATCCATTTTTTGTTTTTCAATTCTTATCTATGAAAATGTTTACGGCAGTGAGAAAATATAAACTAGAATTCACATAATTAAATATTATATATGAGACTGATTATTTCAAAAGTTAATTAAATCATGTTTAATAAGTTGTATATATATTTATATGTATTATATGTTATGTAAGATTCTTATCTTATTCTCTATAAAGATATACTTACTTACTGGATAACTCTGTGGACTGTCGAGTCTGTCATCTGTTGTTCCTCTTGTATAATTAACTAGATACCTCCCCACAGTATTGATAGCGCCAAGAGTTTCTGAAATTTTGGCTATGGCTTGTGGAGATAAATACCGTGCTTCTTCCGTACCGACGGGTGGATATTCAGTCTGTTCCTCAGGTAGAGTTTCTTGGAACTCGGATGGTAATTTGGCACGTCTACCTGATTTAGCGTTTCTACCTTCTGTATATGTGACATCACTATATCCTGTATGATCCTGATTATCACTTGAAGGAAAGTGAAAAGATTCTCGGACAGTTTGTCTAGGTGGTCGATTTATATGATACTGATGTCTACCAGTAAAATCGTAAGCTGTTATAAAATAAATAAATTATTAAAAATAAAAATGTATACTTAATGATTAAATATAATATTAAAAATTAGCAGAAAAATCTTCTATAGTTCTTTGGAGAGGGGATGTAGAACTAGTGTTGCATTTAAAAGTAATCATTATATATTTTTAAGACAATAAACATATAAGGTATAAGGTATACCTGAATATTATTTTATTTGTACCTAATTGGTAATTATACTAACTACTCCTTATAGTTAGGAATCGTGATTATTAATTACTATGATTGTTTTATTAAACAAATTATTATTTGAATGGGCAATAATTATTATTATGATAATAACTCATATAAATGATTCACCACTTATCACTTTCTCCTTACGTTGGTACCTACCGAGTATCCACTACTATACCACAGTCTACAATATTACAATAGGCATACAACATAAGTGCATACATAGGGATATAACATACAAAAATAAGTTTTATAATATAAATACTATCAATAAGACAGTAGGTTCATTAGGTTAAAAGACGAAAACAATTGTCTGGGTATAACCATTCAAATTTGTAACAAATATAATTTATTCCATTTGTTAGAAATTACAATTTTGATGGGAAGTAAAATGTAATATTGTTAATTGTATTCAATTATTAAAGTAAAAGTAGTGTTATTTACTCATATTTATACACAAGTTGTATATCTGTTTTAACATGCCATAAAGGTAATTAATCACGGGTTATTTCTAAGTTCTAATTCCAATATCTACATACTACTAAAGTAACAAATGGTGGTCTTCAGTCCAGTTATTATAGTTGTAAATAGCTAATTGATCACGACTAGGGTGCGGATTTTTATGTAAATACATAATTTTATTGAATAAAAATTTGTCAATTATGATTTAAAATAATTACGTTTTATTACACCCTGAATAAAATGAGACTTTTTTAATTTTACATATTTTCATATATGATGTAAATACATATTTTTAAATATTTCACCAGTATTTACATATTTTGTAAATATTTTGTTTTTTCATACTTAGGTATACAGTTTTTATTTATGTTAAAATAATTATATTAGAATTTGGAAATTTTGATCTATCAGCTTCTATTAATATACGGAATTGTTATAAATAAGAGATAACTGATAAACTTGTTAGTGGGAGATTACAATTTGTAATGTAGCCATAATCTCCAAATGTATGTTGTATCCAATTGTTTCGAAAAAGACATCAAAGAAGATGATTAGATGAATTAAATCTAAATTTGTAATATTTTTTTTTAAATAAATATTTTGCCAAAAATAAGAACATAAATATTTTGACTTTTTTATAACATACAAATTCGAGTCCTAATTCATGACCTAAAAACCAAGTTATTAAGGTTGATTAATCTATTTTAATAAAAAAAAAAAGTCAGTGGTTGTTTTTAATAAATGTCAAAAAGTCAAAACTACTAAAAAAATTTATAATAAAATCCTAAAAATTCTAATTGAATTACACATTTTTTTTCTAATTTGTATAAATTATAATTTGTTTTATGAATGTTTGATCTATAATTGAGTATTTAATATTCGCCTGAAAGCATTTACAGCCAAAATAATAATTTTAATTAATCATACAAGTTATATTTTATAAGTTATGTTTTATTAGTATCTGCATTGATTTTAAAATATACTATGTTTTATAATCAATATTCAATGGTATCTGTAATAAAAAGTTTCAGTAGGCGCTTCATTAAACATTTTATAAATGCGACGTATTGACGTCATAATAACGATTAACGATTAATGTAAATATGTTTTTTATGTAACGTAAGATAATAATATAATGTTTAACTTTTAGTGAGAGCTACCTTTTTTTGTTCAGATTTAGTGTACTACTAATTATATGAATAGACGTAGGTGCTACGCTGATGGTTATAAATTTGCGATCAGTTTAGGTGAGGTACAACAAGAATAATAATAATCATAAATAGATAATAATAATCATAAATAAAAAAAACAAAATAAAATAACTAAGTATTATACTTGACACATATAGAAAGTTATCTGTTTTTGTGCTCCCCACACACTTACATGGATATCATTAGACAATTTCGGACGCCCTATAGAGTTGCAACCGCAAAACCGATGAAGAATGGGAAAAATTAGATGGAAATCTATAGTGTGAGAGTGAATTCAATCGTCGATAAGATAATGTCGGCCTACTTTGATATTAAAAGTAAATTAGCAACACTAGGATAACTAACTAATCACTAATCAGTTCTCTGGAAGGTTCCATGAAACATAACATTTATTTATATTACCTATCTAAATATAGCTAGGCGCCTTCTATAAAAGTCTATAATAGTTTATAACAGCACTGTAACTTTCATGTGATAATTGCGATAGTCGATAAGAAATATATTGTGTTTGTTTAATCAGTAGGTGAAATAAGAAAACGATTTTACACAAAAGTTTCTGTGTGTCTTATCATAGTTTAAATCTATATTTATTACATCCAAGAAACTGAGACATGTAAAGGTTTTTTAAATACATATAATATACCCTATAGGTATCTCCTTATCAGTTTCAATTCTGATTTCACTTTAATGGTCACTTTTATATTGTAATAGATAGGGTATACAATTTTAATTGAAGTATAATATGTCAATGATAAAATATTACTTTCGTATTATTAACACTCATCTGTATAGTTCAGTTTATGAATAAACCAGTGAATAATAGTTAACATTTTTTATATATTACAATATATATTTATACATTGATTTGACTATCTAAGATATGATTGTTTTAGAATTAATCAATATAGTTTAAACAATAAAATGATTAAATGTTATATGATAGTATGACATGCAAGTTAATTATCTAACTAATAATTTTACATAATTTATAAATTTTATTGTAATAAAAATGTATAAAACTAAATATTATAATTTACTATTGTTAAATCATTGCATTCTTATTTGTTTTAATTAATAAAATTGAAACATAATGGCAATAATAAGAAGTACTAAATGGTCTAAACGATTTTTTAATTTTTTATTTGTAACAGTTTTAGCGAAATAATGACTTGCAACTACGTATATAGTTTATTTTTAGAAATAGTAAATTTTGATTTTATGCGTATGACTAGAATAAATATTGCTCAGAAATAAACGATATTTACACCTGAAAAACTTTCACTCGTTTGGTTGCATCTGAGGCGTGGTGTATATTATTTTCTTTCTAAAAAAACAACAACAACCCACACTAATTAGTAGCCAGTTACATTATATTCTCACAAATTACTATAAATATATTAAAATATATTAAATAGTATAT
This sequence comes from Aphis craccivora, assembly GCA_009835225.1. NCBI lineage: Eukaryota > Metazoa > Arthropoda > Insecta > Hemiptera > Aphididae > Aphis > Aphis craccivora. Next base: position 46,318 of record VUJU01000280.1, read on the forward strand.
ACATATTACATATATAAACTAACTTTGAGTAATATTAAATTTTCCATTATATTTGGGAGAATACATTTATTTATTACTTTTGAAAATTAATGTTTTCTGAATACTTAGTTTTTTATTTTATAAAAAATATTTAAATAATTTAAAGTCAATATTATTCTTCATCTTCTAATCAATCATTTATGTAAATGAGTTCTATTTGGTGATCATTCATTGCTACTGTTTACGCTCATAAATAGAATGTTACAAGTTACCATTAATCACGGCACAGTTTGACTCTGCATAATATGTAGGTTTGAGTATTTTGTAATTTTCATTCTATATAAAAAAATTTTTATTTGTTTTCAATGAGTGTGTTCAGTTCTAGCAATGAGTTTTACTTTTAAGATTAATTGATTGTATTTGAAATCATTTATATATATATATAATCATATTTATAGTTAGAAATAATTTTAAAAGTAGATTATTGTTATGATTTATATGATTCATTATAAAATAGCATTCATGAAAAAAAAGTTAAGTTTTTTTCATACAATTATTATAAGTGAACTGAAACTGAATTGTCATTAATATAAATTGTTGATCGTATGTATTGTATTAGTATTAAAAATGTATAAATATACCTATTTAATGTGCACTATTATTATACGATTTTGAAGTGTATACTAGTATACTATTTAGATGTATATTGGTACTTAATTAAACTAGTTATAAAAATATTGTTTTAAATGTTTTAATTAGTAAAAATAATGTCGAATAATATTATTTAGAAGTGTAAACTACTCATACCATTTAGCTAATTCGTTTGTTATTATATTATTGTTATGGGAAATTATAATTTTAAGCTGAAAATTATGTTACTTTCTAGTACAGTGACTATATAATAATTTAAAAGAATAAAAAAAAAACAAATGAACGTGTAGGTTAAAAATGGTTAGATATTAAACCTACGTATATATTGTATCAATAAAATAAACTTGGTTTAAAAATGTTATTCGTAGGTTGTTCAAAGTGAAAATTATGTACAACCAATTGAACTTGCCGATCATGTGGCAAACAGTGGACTTGTAACCTTTCTGAACATATATACAAAATTAATATTATATTTCACCAACCCGACAAAACAGACTGCGTATAATATGTAAATCGGCGTGTTTTTAAAGAAAATATATTACACCGCCCACAATCATTTACTTTCCATTTTATGCACGATATCCGGGTGCTTTACCGTCAGATGTTTAAAACAGCATAAGATCTTTTGTTTTGTAAAAACGCAATACACAAACAAAAATATAATATAATTAAAAATAATACACCAGCCAAGGGTTCATTTGTGTTTTGCTTACACTTATTTTTAATAGAAAAAAAAACGTAACATAAAATATAATATCTAGAATACAAATTATTACAATCAAACTATAGGTACCAATACGTACCATGTTATATAAAAATATATAACGTTCATAGGTATACAAAAATTAATTCTTATGGAACATCAGAGAAAGTGCGACAACATAAAAATCGGAAATGCAGTTCCGTATATTGGTATAATATATATATATACCTATACTTATTACATGTACGCCAAAATAAACATAATTGTTTTTCCTCTCACACATGTTATTTTTTACTTTTCTCTTGTCCAATATATTTATACATACGTTACATAATGTCACACACACACCGGTTATGCAACTATTTGTGACTTCTTAGAAAAAAACACATACGAGATAATTGCGATAGGTGTGGAGAAAAAAAATTGTACCTACCTCATAGGTTTTTCTACCAAAACATTTTTGGTTGGAGAAAGTGCTAGAGGTCAATATGTTATGCAACTATTATTTTTATGAATTACCGTCAGGGTGATAATGACCTAGATGGGTGTATATTGCATAGTTCATACTTATTATTATATACTTGCCTATTATATAGATTAAATATATATGTATATATTTATAACATGCGTGTATTAATATATATGAATCATCGGAATTACCTTGTGAATAACTGTTTTCAAAGTGACGAACTGCATCACCAGCTTTTACGGTTAAGTAACATATCCCTGTAAAAGAAAAAAAAATGTAATTTACCTACTATTATATATTTATATTTAGACTTAAGTATAGTATATTATATAATATAGTTATATATATATATTTTTTTTTGTTAGTCATTATAATACCTATTAGTACATCTATTATGGGATAATAAATAAGAAACTGCTTATTTAAATATGTATTTGTATATGTTTTTTTATGTATATGTATATTAAAATGTAAATAAAATGATCTGACTAAAAATGTACAGCAAAATGTGAATATTCTCATTTTATAAAAAAAACTAATATAAGAAATGTATACCGACACAGGCCTTTTATAGTATATAAAAAATAAATACCATTTTTAAGTATAGCTGGTATCTAGTTCAAAAATCAAAATTTAAATGTAGACATTATAAAAGAACGAAATTCGGATAAGTATATACTTGGTGAATTATTTTGTGTATAATTCATATTATATAATATTTGGTTATGTATTTGGTTCGCATAAACTATTTGGCTTAGATAGTATTTTATAAGAATTATTTATTAGTTACTATTCAATAAAACATACATAACACATAAGTAGGTACGTGATTACTTTACAAAACCAATAGTGGTGGATTAGCGAGTATTAATAGACTAGAATACTAGATATAGGTGTATTCGTTAGTTATTGTAAAATGATCCCAAACTATTAAAATATAGTCTATTGCATTTTTAATTTAAACTGAATAACTACTGTAACCATACATGCATATTTAATTCAAGTGGGTATTAATTGTACTTTGTAAAATCACACTCGTAGGTAAAATAAAATGTTAATTTTGTTTATATTTTTATAAGTAAAATTGTGAATTTGTTTCAATCTTGTATGTTTTATAAATAATGTGGAATATTGGTTACGAAACTAAATAGTATGTGTATGTAGAATTTAATTTACGAAGGAGCAGGGAAAATGATTAAAAATCTGTTACTCTTATGAATATTGAATATATTTTAATAATAGATAATAAATTACATGTAAATCTAAAATTAGAAATTAGAATGATCTACAAAATCAAAGTGTACGAGATCAAAAAAATGTAAAAAAAAAAAATGATTTTTTTAACAGAATCAAAAGTATTATATCCGAGTACCTATTTTTACTTTTTTATAACTTATATGAATATTAAACATGGTGATAAAGTGGAAAATAAGAAACAATTAACTGAAATCGTATTATATATTATATTAGTTATATTTTTAATACAAGTAGTTTTGTATTTTGTTTTTTAAAACAATACATTATGTGTTCAAATGTATGTCAAATAATAAAATATATTAAAATCCCACCTATAAGCTATTATATATTATTCATTGTGTAGGCATGACGCGTTGACCCTGCTTGAATATTAACCACTAACGAAGAATTTACTATTGACTCATTTCTCATTGATATATTAAAACTTTATTTCAAATTTAAATAATTATATTCAACTGATGTAATAATATCTTCTTTTTAGGAATTTATTAACTAGATAATAATAATTTGTAAAGGTTTTTATAGTTAAAATAAAATATTCAAAACAGGGTATTTTATAACAATATTCGAATCTGTAGAATTAATAAATTTATTATTATAATTAACCTACTATACTAAAGGTTATAAGTTTATAATATAATAATATTTTCAAGTACTTACATACCTATGTATGACTATGTTTGGTTTAGTTATCATTATGTAATGAATTATGAAATATACAACAAATTACATAGACTATCTAACAATATAATATTAATTAAAAAAAAAAAACCAAAATGTAACAAATAATGGTAAAAGTTGAAACGGTAGATAATTTATATATGGTATGATTTTTACTTTAATATTATGTCTCACGCTTACTATCCTTTTAACTATTCTTTTCTTCTAGAAACAAATAACAATAAGTGTAAAGTAAGCATTAAGTGATTGTTTAAATAAGCCAAAATAAAAGAATTGATATTATGTATAATAAAGTTAATACCTATTAAGAAACCAAAATATAGTATTATCACATAATAAAATATTATATTGTATTATATTATATTATTATTATTATTATTATTATTATTATTATATTATTTTATTATTATTATATATTATTATATTATATTATATTATATTTTTATTCTGTGGTATTATGGTGTATGTTACCATTGTTACGTATATTATCATGATTATGGACGAATAATGGGTTTTCATAAAACAAAGTTACGTTAAGTCAAATTTAAAATACGACCAAAAATATATTGACAGTTGTTCAATAAAAGCTTGTTATTAAGTAATTTACTTGATATATATATAACATTTAGTTTTAGAAAAAAACAAACCATTCGATGGTTTAGATTATACTTTGACTGAAAGTGATGTTACTGTTGAAATGACTGGTGAAAACGAGATTGTCTGAAAGTCGAAGTAAACAATATCCGGGAGATACATCCGCCCACGAAATGGCGTTTTTGCAGCAATGTAACGCTATACTCATCAATTGTATTCTCTCTCTCTCACACTGTCTTAAAATATTTACGTGCAAGTACATATTATATATATATATTGTGTTATATGTACATTTTACTTTAATACATTTGTGTGAGCAGTATCTATATGCGCGTGCACGCTTATATCGGTTTTGTAGACACGAAAAAGAAAACTAGTATAGGTACGTCGTGTGCCTATATTTTTTCTCTCACTCGAATATCGGCCCAACAAGGCCGTTCACGGATGCTCGAAGGTCGTGACCAAGATACACATATACGCAATGTATATGCGGCGCGCGGACGTGAATAATCGCGGTGAACAAATTATTAATTGGAGGTTATAAACAATAATAACACGTTTCTTGTTGTGTTTCTTCTTCTCGGACGTTTCCTTCCGCGGACCAGTGAAAATATCCCTCGGGTGACGTCGTCGCCGTAACAGCGGTCTTTATCGCGCGCACCGTCGGCGCCGGGCGTTCCGCGAGCACGCGCGCATTAGCTGCACCGCGGACCCGACGGGCCGAGCGCCGACGACGCGATCATTGGTTTCTATAAAAACCGCTCACGGCAGCGACGTCGTATTTCGGATCGAAAACGAATGTAGGTATATACTTACACACGTAGAATTAAATATAATATATACATATATGTGTAATATTATTATTATGACGACCAAACAGCGGTGCAGTGGTCGCGTTTCCGTAAGATTCGACCGGCCTATGATGACGTTGTAATAAAAAAAAAAAAGAAAAAATAATAAAAACAGCGTAGAGAATATTTTTCTGCGTACAACGATATTATAATACAGATATGTATAATAGTAGGTATGTAGATACGAATATATTTTAATACATTATCGTATGAGACTATTTTTTTTTTACATATCGCTTTCTCCGATGCGTTATAGCTAGGAGACCACCGTTGACATAAACCAAGTTGATGATTATATGGGTGTTGTAAAATGAAAAAAAAAAGACGGACCGGAAAACCACGGAACATTTTTTTTTGTTTCTAGTACACGATGTAATTGTCTATATAATATATAGTCATGGATTAGTAATTTTTTACATAGAAATCTGATTTTTTTACATCATTAATTGTTTCTAAATGCATGTTGATATCTTGGGCATCATCAAGGTCTAAATAGCTGTAAATAGCTACCTAATCTTATAATGATATTTCAAATTCTTGACAAATCATTTAACAAAACGTTTGGTATACATATGTAGTTATTATTGTTACATTATATATATAGTATATGCTTAAAGGTACTTATACGAGTTATACGATACAAAGATACTTTGAGCATGTTAAAATTAATTAGTAGAGCTTAAAATATTTACCATTTTGATGACAGTGTAAAGTAAATATTTAAAATAAAATCATGATAAGAATAGAGATTATATATTTTCTATATAAAAAATGTATTTATTTAAATGAAAAGAAATAAAATATAATTTAAGATTACATTATTAAAAGTAATCCACTGATGTAGTAGTGTGACTTTGTTTTTAATGTTCATAAAAAAAAAAAAAAAAATAGAAATGTTAGTAAAAAACTAAAAACCTTCATAAGACAGGTAATCAAAATAGATATTAGAAGTTGATTATTATTTCATAAAAAAATAAAATCATTTTCAAAGAAAAAATGTAAGTTAAAAATTTTTGAATAACTACAGTTACTTGTCACATGATATTAGAACAACGGTATATTTGAATTATTTCCTTTAACTAATACTTAAAAAAAATAACATCTATGATCTATAATTTTATTATAAATTAATGTTTCCTTGATTCAACTATGAATAATTGAAGCCTAGCATTTTTTACAGCTATTACAGTACCTATACAAGTATATTATTTTTTAAGATTTTTTATTTATTCTATACAATTTTAAAATGTACAGTATTAGTAGGTGGGTTTTTTTTTATTGGTTTAATTATGTTAACTTTAAATTAGATACACATAATTTATTTTCAAATTTCAATTCACTTTTGCGTTTTTTATGAAAATATCATTCAATAGATTCTAATTAATTTTAAAGTAATACCAAATATAGATTTCTAAATCTTTAATGTTAAAATATTATATTGATTAACCAAAAAACCCGAAGCGAGTATAGGTAATATTGGGTTTTTTTTATCATAAATACCTTATTTAAATTCTAACATTAGAAGATAAAGAACAAAAAACTCCAGTTGTTAACGAAATATGAGATTTATTAATAATTAAGGTACAAGATACTAACTGGTTATTCACACCAACATGCATATTTTCGTTTTCTAAAATCAATATTATTAACTTTTTTTTAGCAAAGTTAAGTATACGGACACTTATTATTTTATATTATTAATATTTAATAAAGAATTCGTTTAGTTTTTATTATCAATAACATAGAAAATCATCTGTAATAATTATTTGTGTTGTAATTGTTGTGTTCCGATTGCTGAACATTATATAAATGTAATTACCTATGAGTCAATGACCAATCAATATTTTTAGAGATTAAAACAATAGGTACCTAAATTTGAATTCAGATTGAATACAATAATAAAAACACTAAACACGTTGTGATTACAACGTTTAAAAAACACATTTTCCTTGAAATTATTAAAATGAAGGACTTGCAGTCGTTATTTCGACGTCGTTCCTCTTACTGACTCATTTCGTTGATGTTACACTATTGTGTAATAATTCGGAAAAAACATATACAATAATTCATGATGGTTTCACCCATGACACAACTTTGAGGAATCAGGTCAAGTTGATTTGACATACGAACATACTAGTTATTATCAATTCCATAGTGATATTCATTGTTGTTCCTCTTGTAATCATAATAATTAAAAACTTAAGATTTTTATTTTAGATCCCTGTTAATTGGTCGCGTGTGGTTCATGCATTCTTCAAGTTATTATATAGCCTCTGTTTGGACTACAGGCAACCAGAGCACACAGGCTTGATGTCATAAATTCAGATTTATTGTCTCGTCTGGCTTTCGCTTCAGCCCGAAACAAAAGGGCAACCATTAAAAAACATAAAAGGAGTAAAAAACCGCGACAAGTAGGTCAATTATTATTGTTTGAGTATTTGAATACGTGAGTCTGTCGGTCGTTAAATATTTCCGGGTGTTCCAGACATTTAGTTAACTAGTGTACCTCAAGGAGTATCGACTGTTCCAACAGGACTAATTGATTTACTTTAAAGTCTTTATATTGTTAATACATAAACATAGCTAGATATGTAAATAATAGAGATTTTTCCTTTTTCAGTAGTCAAATATGTCATTTAATCAGAATATTAGGTTGCATACATTTTTAATATTTAAGTTATAACATAATTTATGTTAATTAATATTTTTATACCTTGATAATAAAATAATTAGTTTCTTAAAAACGTATTTTTAAATTACAATTTGCATTAACATTTATATACATAATTATTACAAGACGTACTATCATGACAGACATATTTAAGTGAATATAATTTGTATGTAAAATGTTTATACAAATATATAGTTAATGATGTAAAAATTAATTTTATAAATTTTGATATTTTTGAGCGTATATTTAAATTTAAATGGTTAAATTAACAAGTATAAATATTAACTTATAGATAAATAGGCACATTACTTTAAATCTAAGTATATTGAATAAATCTAAAATAAAAGTTGTATTAATATTTTTAATTTTAAAATTGTTGTTTGGTTATGTAAACAATAATTTGATTATATTTTATATTTAGCTTTAATAGTTAAAACTAATACTATACAAAATGCATAATATATTTTAGTTTCAATATGTAATTTTTCAGTATTTCTTTTTTTTTAAAAAACTTTAAATATAGTGACCATTAATTTTTTTTTATGCTTTATAATTATTTATTTTGCTTTTTTTAAAAAACATAATTATTTTTGTTATTGCAATTCTAAAAATATATTTTTATTTATGTATTAAAAGGAACTTATAAAATAACAATTATTGAAGACATAGAGTTTAATGTGTAAGATGATTATTACAAGGTTTTAGGTTATTTCAAAAATACATAGTCCAACCATAGGTATATTACCTATTCAATACTAACTATTATACGTTTGTGGAATTGTGCTCTTGTACATTTTTTTTCAATTAAATCATTACTCAATACTAACATAATATTATTGTATTTAATAATAACGTAAATTAATCACACTTTTTAATAATTTTAACTGTCTATTAAAATGTATATTTTGTAACATTAAAATACTGCTTAAAGACGTTCAATATTATGTTATTTTGTGGTAAGTTTAGTAAAAAAAAAAAAAAAACAAAAAAATATAACTGTTTTAAAATGACCTAGTGTCTCCAAGAGTAAGAAAAACAATATATTACTTGAAACAATGTGCCAATATATTTCTGTAAAACGAATCATTACCCTAGTGAGAACATTTGATACGTTACTATGCTGGACATGATTGACCATTGTTTTTGATCGGAAACTGTCAAAAAAATATAAACATATCACTTCTCGTCTCCCTCGAATGAGTTCACTGAATGAATCACTTGAAGACGACTTGCCTCTCAGTATGAGTACAGTTTTACATAACGGGCCATATTTTTTATTATAATTTATTTTTTTATTTTTGCGTGCTCTTTTAACGGGAAGTACACGACATGACCGGAAGACAATTTAATAGACCAAATCATAACGTTCTGCCCGAGGATGTAAAACCATAATGGGCGAAATTAGTACTGGACTTTGTTATGTTGTCACTTGTCAGATAATACATTTAGAGAAATGCGCCAAGTATACCTAGCACAATAATCTGTAATCTTTATTGGTTCTCTACGAAACGAATTGTGTTTTCGTTATACAATTATATTCGGTTATCGAGACTACTTTGTATAATGGAGTTTAGTTGATATTAAAATATGTCAAGCCTACTTATAATTTCAAGAATATAATTTTATCAATTATGTAAGTATAATTAATTATATAAATATTTAATCTACTCAAAAATAATAAAAAAAATTATATTTATTTTACATTAATGTTTTCATGTATTTCTGCTAAGTCATTTTATAATTTAATACAAAAAAAAAAAATAATAATAAGAAAATTCGTGTCCGATATTTTACATTTAGAGAGCAAAACATTACCTAGAATAATAATATTTTGATGAGCAAGGAATAATGATTGGTTTTATACAGTTGAGTATTATGCTAATAACATGTATCACCTACTTATATAAATATATAATTTAAAATATTTTGAATTAATGAATTCAGTTCGTGATGTTTCGAAAAGACTCATACGTTAGCACTTCTACCTTATTATTCTGAGTTATTGAAAAAACATAAACATTAGTTTACATACTATATTACTATTCTATAATAAAATGTTAACTATAACGTTATAACTACTTTATGGGTTATGACTTACGAAGTTACGAATAAGTGCCAATTGGATTCAGATGAAAATTTAATATTATAATGCATTTTATAATACCTACAATCTACATACTAATACAGTAATATGCATAGGTTTTAAACAAAAAGTAGAAATCAGAATTTAAAGAAGGAAGCTCTAAAATTGGAAACAAATTATGAATTAAACTATGTTGTGGTTTATTAAATTAATATTTTATAAATTGTCGTCTAAAATACAAATAAACATTTATTATAATGTATAATTAATGTATATTTGTACGCATAATATGTTAATGTATTACATAATTGTATGATGAACGTACACCTATGTCCTATATAATATACTTTTTATGGAATTATCAATTGCAGTAGTCAAAAAACTACTTTTTTGAGCTGTATGGCTGTGTTCCAGTAAGGGATCAATTGTGAAATTAAAGTAAGAGAAATGTGATACCTAATTTAAATTTGAAAAAAAATAAATACTCAAATTACTATAATAAATATTATAGCAAATTATTGATAAAACATTTTTTAAATTAAAACGTATTTTAAAGGAAATAAGAAATACAATTAAAACTTTTAGCATAGATATACTAATACACTAATATACCGAATAATCGTTTTACTAATGTGAAACATTTTGTATTAAAATATAGGTATTTATATTTAAGGACTCTTTTGATTTTTTAAATTTATTTGTCTTATATAATTCAATATGTTTGAAGTAATCAAATAATGGGTTAATACACATATATTCTGAAAATTTAAAAAAAATGAAGATGAGAAATGGTAGTCAGAAAAATCATACAAATTCGTTGAAACTAATTTAATATAATAATTGTGTTACTGTCATATATTGTCGACGAGTCTATGTAAATCTTTAAACTTGAATGTAGTGTTAAAATAGCGTCTAATTTTAAAGGGAAAAGTATATCTGCACTGTAATGGAGTCACAAAAGGCCTCCTTTCACTTAAATCTATTTTTATCAAACCGAAGATGAAAAGAAACAAAACAACGGTATTTATCTATACGTATTCATTTAAGTTGAGTCTAAAAATCTTAAGTTATTTTTTTATTTAAGCTTAAAAACTTTTTTTTATTAATATGTGGTTTACGCAGTGAGTGAGTTCGTGATTTTTCAGGTAACAAGAATACCATACATATTTACAAAGAAGTTATGGTTGCGTTTCCCAACTTTAAGCTATTAGTTAAGTTTGATCAATGTTGTTACTGGTATTATATTTATTATTTTTTACTGATATCTATATGGTTCGTAAAATAAAAAATAAAAAAAATATAGTACATTGAGATTAAATCAATGAATAATTATAGTAAAATGGTGTATCTGTGTGCAAGTATAATCGAATGGGAGGATGCTGGGGGTAGATACCTGAGTGGAAAATAATAGTTATTATCAGTAAAAGATTTATTTTTTTCTTCAGTCACACGATTTCGAGTACCTACTACCTACCACCTACTATACAATATAATAGTTTTCCTTCAGTGCGCTCTGTGACCGTTCGGTTATCCGATAATATTACAATGTCTTACCACCCCAATCGTGTAAACCAAACGGACAGACATTACAATACATTAGTATATATATAATAGGTAATATTAATAAAATATTATTATATCATATATTATACAACTCTAATTCATAGACATTACACTGACTATACGTGATCCGACTAACCTAATATCAGGACGCATCTCGACCACATGTTCCAAGCGTGTCGTCCCTGGCAGAGTAATGCTGGCGGTGGCGGTGCGGACGATTAACGCACATAACAGACGCGAACCAGAGCGGACCGTAAGTATTTCGGGGCCCGCGGATACTGCGGCACTGCGTCGCGTCGTCGCGCGGGATCTCTTCTAACCGCCGTCGCCGCCGAAAATCGTGGGAGTAAACGCCGCCCGCCCCCGCCCGCCACGTCGGTCCGTTGGGTTTCCAGTGCGTGCGATGACCGCGCCGCGCGCGTTACAGGTAGGTAGAGGTGTACTATCGCTCCGGCGGACGGCAGTGGCGGTGGCGAGCGGTTGGCGAGAAGGAGAGAGTCGCGGCCGAGTCGGCCGGGCGTGTGCGCTTCGTCGTCGCTCGTGTCTGTAAGTGTGTGTGTGCAACGGTTCGGAAGAAAGTGAATCCCCCGGACGACCGTGGGCAAGGACGCCGAAGGTGACGTCACACACCGCACGAACCGTGTACAGCATGTTGTTATTACGATAATATAACAATATATAATACTATGTATTATACGGGGTTATGATATGATTATTACTATATTACAGTAAAATCAATTAAATACGTTAATATAATAATATTATATATATTATAGAAAGCGATGGCGTAAAGTCGACCACAAGTCGTCGGCCCGTTTTGATGGTATTGATACTTATACTAATACTTTGCAGATCACTGCGGCTGCTGTATAGCATTATCATCGACTAGGTAGAATCGGTATAGTATTCGTGTTTCAGAGTTCTCGATATGCAGATATTCTGAGAAACGGTCAAACCGAATGCGAAAAAACGCAAGAGTTGTTTCGACCGCGTCTTGTGAAGGATGTTTTGTGTCACCGAATATTCAAATATATTAGATTATTAAATTTAGTGAATTCGAGAACCGTTGGTACTTGGTCGATTGCAAAAATTTTATTTAACGTAATATAGGTAATATATGGTACCTCTATACAGCTATTAATGTTTTTGAGGTACGCTGAAATGTGTTCAGCTGTTTTACCGTTATATTTTTAATGGGGGATGTTAACTTAACAAATGAATATTATATTAAAGAAAAAATATACAAGAAAATGATTACGGTTTTGTGAATTTCTGAGCGATATCTGTAAAATTAAAGTCTGTTGATGAGTAACTCAGTAATCAATTCGAGTGGTCTATTCTTATGAGTTATGCTTATGACTAACATAAATTACACACAAGAATACACGTTCACTTTCCATATTTACAGGATGTACTATACGCATATATACGTATATTACATCGAATTTTATTATTGTATATACCAAAGTACATTATTAAAACAAATATAACTTTCTTTTTCCTTCTTAGATAATTCATTAAGTAATATTTAGAAACAAGCATAGGTACTTAACATTTATAATGCATCAATTAAATATACGAAATCAATATTTAGTTTAATATGAAATAAATACCGGTTAAAATGTTTAAATTTATAATGTATACCAATTTAATTATTATTAATAACTTAAAAAGTAAAAAGGACTGATAGTTTTTTAATTGTATCATTTATAAAATTATGATGTTTTAAAACAATTTAAAATTAAGTCTTATTCTTGAACCAAGTAACAAAATATTGTATTTCTAGTTACAAAGTAATGGTATACATTTTGAGTGTGCATAGAAAATAGAAAAATGCAATATATTATTATTTATTCTATAGAATAAGAAACTTTTTTAATGCGTTTTTTAACATAATATAATATAATATAATATAATTAGTATATCTGATATGTTAGATTAGTTATTATAAAACTCATTACTCACACAATTTCAACTTATTTATATTAATGAAATGTAAAAATTCAAAATATAATGATAAAGAGTTTAAATAAACAGTACTAAATAAAGTAAGTTTATTTGTTTTTATACTAAAAATAAACAATTTTCAAACAATTGCTCTAGTGTGATAATTTAATAAGATAAAATAAGTATTTGATAATACATAATATAGTATAAATTAAAATATTTTTTTAAAAAAATTAGGTTTATGTAATATGTATATAAATAATGAATATATAATTGATAGTTATAAAAATTGAAATATGGATTAACGCACTTAGCGGTTTTACTTTTCTGGATAATAAATGTCTTAGTTCTGTTATATTTAGCATAATTAATTTAAATATAAATTCTGGCTTTTTTTTGTTTAATCTATTGTGTAATATATTCTATAAATATATTCATTGTCGAGTAACAATAAGAAACATAACGTAATTGAACCTAAAGGACATAAAAAAATTCACTAAATTGTAGATATAGATTGACTAATAACTAATTTAGATTATAAATAATAAGTAGGTATAGTAATTTATTGATAATAATGATTAATAAGACATTAAAAAAATGTAATACAATTTTAATTTAATAAATTAATAAAATTAATACAAATTATAACACAATTGGGATCAAATCTAAAAAAATGAAAATAACATTAATAATATATAATACTCAAATATCGGATAATGGCCTTGTGTATTTATAGTAATAATAAAAAAGAAAAAGCACATTACAATTCTTCAAACAAATCAAAATACTTGATTTACCATTTCCAAAAGCTTAATAAATAAATTTATTTTTATTATATATAATATTACTATTACATTTTTATCACACTAACAATTATTTATATTATTATAAAATATGTAACCAAATTTCTATCTGTTGAAGTCGGAATTTAGTTGATCAATAAAAAAAAAAAAAAAAAATTCAACAAAAGACAAAAATATAAATATAATTTATACTCATTTTTGTATTTTTATAATTAAATATTTAATTCAAAATTATTATAATAGTTGACATATTTGTTAAATTTACGCGACTTAATTATCTGTAAATTTTTAACGATATACAATTAAATCATTATTAATTATTATGTATTGTAATTAAAATTTTTTTAAAAGAATGTAGGTACATTTTTAATTCTTAAAATAGAATAAATATTTATTTCTTAAAAATTTGAATAATATTTTATATTCATAAAACATTTTTTTTATTAAATTAAGAATCAGATAAACATTGTTATTATAATTTAAAAATAAAATAATAAATATTAAGAAAAATCACAAATAATTTTGCATGTTTACAAAATTGTGTGTATAATGTTGAATTTTAATAAATAAAATATCGTAAGTAAATATTATGTAAATATTTGTTTCGAAGGGCAATTTATTAAATATAAAATAAAAAAAAATATATTCTATTAAAATTATAAATACAAATACAAATAAAATAAAAATAAAATAAGTACAAATAAATTAATAAGAATTATTCATTTCTTAGAATACAATTACAGTTTGGAACAATGAATATTGTATAACTTGATTATACATTTCTATAAATAAAATAATATTATTTTGAGTTAGAAATTCTATAGGAATTATTTTTTTAAGCTATTAATGTTAAGTTATATAAGTATAAAGAAAAAAATGTGGTTTCATTTTCATATTCTAAAATATAATTTTATAAAAAGATCATCAAAACGACATAAGGCTGACGAACGTTCATCGTTCCCTTCGTAAGTGACCTTGAATCTAACCCCATTATATTCTTAGTCAGGTAATATAACCAATGTTGTACTGAATGAAAAGATCTCTAATAATATAAACCGGCCAGAAATAATACACCTACTAGTTATTTAAAAATATATATATAATAAATTATCCTATTGTGTAGACAAGCTAACAATACAAATATTCAACCCCTTATGATAAAAAATAATCTTTTATTCGTTTTGAATGGTTTTAAAAACCTCCAGCAATGAATTTGAATTAAAAATATATATATTGTTTTGTTTCGGATGTCCACTGTTTTACAATTTATAAAGTTACATATTTTATTAAAATAAATATAATCTAAACATTTATCAATAAATAGTATATGTATATAAAATAGATATCAAATAAATTTAAAATTGCACAGTCTTTTAATACACAAGATCTTCATCTGATCAAAATTGTGTTTATCTTCTTTCTTCAATCCTGAAAATTTTATATGTATGAGTATATTTAAGTTATAAAAAATTATTTTGAATATTTTTGTTTGAATTCCTATTAAATAATATTATTTGTGATCATAATTTATAAACAAAATTTTTGCATTTTTGAGTAAATGCATTTTCACCAAACCTATGCATAATTTTAAATAATACTACTTTCATTTTACAAGATTAAAGTGTGTATCTAAAATATTCTGTCTGAAGTGATATCAAATAAATTATTTATTCTTATGGTATCCTAGTCTAATCAGACATCATATTTTTATCCCATGACTTATATACCTACTACTTATTGAATGTATGAAAATAATAATAATAAAATCAAGTTTAATGTGCTTTTTAAATTCAAGATTACAGTGTTTATAATATGACATGTGTAATTCTGATACGTATGATATGTATAGCAATTTTTTCATCCCAAGCTCATTTGCTACCCGGAAATCAACAACAAGTTTTTACCTCTTGTTATCGGATATCCACATGGCGTACTCATTCACTGGTGTATAAATCAACGACCCTACGCCAACGCCAGTTTGGACGCCAGCCAGCTTCCCGTCACACCACAAGCTGCTTCCCAGTCGCCCTTCTTGCTGCAAAAAAAAAAAACCAACACAATTCCATTATAACTAAGGCAAAACTAGTAAGAAAAATAGTTTAATATTATTCATTTGAGTGCCAGATTAAAAACAATAATGTCGACTAGTGTTATACCTACATGTTATAATAAACCATTTATTTAAGCTATATATTGTACATGCATATCATTTTGTTTTCTATGTAGATTGATCTATTTACTAATATTTAAAATCAATTATTTATTCACTATTTAGTATTTTTACGATTTTTAAAAACCAAAACATAAAAATATTAAATAATTTTTTTATGATAAATATAAGAAATTATTTAAAAATTGTTCATCTTTAATATTATTCATAAATACATAAGAAGAATACAATATCTGGTTTTGTCCTATTTTATTTTTTCAAGATTTAATCAAAGGTTAATATTTTGCTTTTAAAATTGGCTTAATGGACTCTAAATATTTTCATCAATTTTTAAAATTAGATTTTTTTTATTGAATATATACTTAATTTTAATATACTATTTATATGATACACTACTAATAATTATTTCCTTTCATTTAATTTATTTTACGCTGAACCCCTGTAAATATTTATTAAATAATTCATTAATATTTATACGCTTTTATGAATATTTTTCTATTAGAATATTTTGTATAACTTATTGTTACTTTCTCTACTACTATATTATTACTAATATTAGTTATGTATTTATTACTTTATTAAAATATTATATGGTTTCTAATGTACAATGATATATATATACAATATACATATATACCATTATTTTAACATATTATTTTTGATAACAAGAGGTATAAATAAATGATTATTGAACTGTTACTCAAAACTCTTTAAATAAACAAATATATATTTGGACGCCTCGTGTTAGGAACTGCGTATAGATATGTATACGCATAAACTAAATGCGCATAGACTCACATTGTATTGCATCCTCCAGTGATGGCACGGCAGTATTATATATGGATTGCTAATCAACTTTCGTAGCTGTACTCGACCTTCACAGTTATCGGCTAAAATGAATTGTAAAATATAGTTACAGTTTTTTTCTTTTTAAATTTATACAAACTTGATTTCACTGTATTCTTAAAATTGGAATTTTGAAAAGTCCTGCATACTTCATTTGTTATGGTATTTTTTTGGCTAAAACACGGAGTACATTCTTGACCTTCAAGTGGAACAGTTAAACTAACTAGTGCTAAATAATATTTCATTCAAATTTAGATTAATACTGATAAACACATTTTAACATAATAATATTTACCTAAATCATTGTTTTCTGGTGTAGTTTTAGATACTGGAGATTTAAAGTTCTCGTGCACTAATATATTTGAAATACTCAGTGTAGATCCCACTGAATCTTTTCGACTTACTGTTACTTTCCTTATACCTGATTTATTTAACCTAAATCAAAAATGATAGAAGGAATATAAGAAAAATGTAAGTTATACAAAATGTAGGAAATTATTTCTACTTATTTTGGATTCTTATATTTTATTTATATGCATAATCAAACATTTCTAAATATAATTTTTTTTTTTTTTTTATGTTAAATTATATTTGGTTTAAATTGCATATAGACATTAATAAGTTTAAAAAAAATGTTTTTTTCTGATTAAGTTGATAATTATTTTAATACTTTGCGTTTATTTCCATGAAAATAAGATTCCGATATTTTTTAGGATTTTTACCTGGAAGCGCATGTGGCAGAAGTTAGTATCCAAATGTCATCTAAAAGTGTTCCATAACACATTGGTTTTTTATCAACCAAAAAAGTTACTTCACTTTTACAGGATTTTTGACAAATACGTTTTTCAGCTTTAAATTCATCATCAATGGTTGACTCTTCCATTTCTAATTCAGTTGTGTCCAATGTATTTGTTTCATTGTCTTTTTTTATCTCTAGAGGTATATCTTTTTTCAAATATTCTTCGTCTAATGTTTCTTCTGAACTCATTGAAGGATTCACAGTAGTATCATCTTTTATTTCAATAATGTCATCCATTGTAGGTTTTTCATCATTCATACTATTTCTAATCGTATTTTCTTCCATTTTTGTTTCGTTATTCAATATAGGTACTTCGGTTTTAATACTATTTGCAGTTTCATTTATTAATTGTTCGACAATTTTTTTAACCACTAACTCAATTTCATTTAGTTTTGCCAATTGATCACTGTTCATTAGTGAAGAATCTATATTTTCCCTTGTATTTCTTCCAAATTTATTTTTAGTTATAGTATTAGTTGTCTTTTTGGTATTAGTGTCTACTATCGGCGTCCCTGAATGCTTCGATCTTTGATTAAACTTACAACAAGCAAAAGGAGCACTTGGAGTGAATGCACGTTTCAAACCATCACAGTTACCAGTTGGGTCAGGCAAAAAATCATCATCCATGGTGCAATCACTACCCAGAAGACAATAACCGAGAGTGTTCCCACAAGTTTTTACGCCTGATATTACAAAGAGCCCTTTAAATAAAATAATTACAATTATAATTGATATATAAAGTAAGAGAAAAATATTGTAAATAAATGAACATAAAATACATAATTTATGTATTATATAGAATATAGATAGGTAGGTAAAAAAAGGTTTTTATTTCAAATGGAAATTTTTTTAAATGTAAATGTTAATATATTTTATATTAGATAGGAACTTTACTACAATATGAAAATAAAAATAAATTTAATAAAATTTACTTTCGTAAAACGATTTGAGTAAATGTAATTTTTATGTATAATATATATATATATATATATATTAATTATATACCGAAAATACATCGGATTATAAAAAAAATAGTTCTTATAATTCAGATTGATAATTTAAATAACATAAGTTTGACTTTTAATCACCAGGGATTTGACTTATTTCGTACGTTTTAATTTATGAATAATATTTCATTATTTCATAATTAAGATTGGGCTAGGTCAGGTTTTCAAAATGAATATACCTATTGAATAATTACAATTTCCCTTAAAAACATTAAAAAAATATTATAAGTATGATCTGCTTACCTGGGTCTACTAGTGGCATGTTCATCGATGCTGGCAACGAGTTCACGATGCATATAATGGTTATCAGGAATAACATCACGATGACGGGCCTAAAACAGAAAAACAAGTCTACCCGTGTGTTCAATGCGGAAGTAACGAGTCGCGAGACGTTCAGCTACAAAGTGTTTAGCAGTTTCACAGTTTTGCGTCTTCGTGAGATATCGGAACATATAGGATATATATATATGAGTCATTATTTTGACTCTGGTCTTGCAGTGTCAAAAGAAATAAAATAAATAAATTCGCCTAAGACACACCCGCTCTGGTTGACATACATTATTTAGTATTCATGGTATACAGTGCAATTCGTACGGACACGTACTTGGAGTACCGTAACTTTAATTGTGAAGAACAATATATATAATATATATATATATATATATATGTATGGTAAAGTTCTATGACCTGAAACTGAACTGACCTACAAAGTATTTTTAAATTATAGGGCATCGCTGTTTAGCATTTTTCTATTCATATGTTGATAAACTTCCCCAAGAATGACAATCAGTATTCGATCATAATGTTTTATTGAGATGGTTTGTTCACGATGAACGAAAATCAATACGAAATTATCAACTATTATTTATTATACGGATAATATATTATATATTGGTAATATATAAATACTAAATATATATTTTGATTATGAACTAAAGAATTATTTATTACGAAAGTGTACTCTAGTGAAATTATATTTTTACAAACTAAGCAACTATTTATAGCTTAATATGATTGATATTTTATATTATTTTCGACTGTTCAATTTACGTCGAATGTTACAAGATTAATTGTAATATGCGTAAGTTCATCACTTTCCCTCTAACTTATGAAGAGTAAAAAAGTAGTCTTAAGTAGTATAATAATGCAATATATATAATAAATGGAGAGAAATAGAAATTGTTTTAGTATTTTTCATAACTGAATAGAATTTTAAATAATCCTATTATTTTTTAAACAGTCTAAGATAAGATAATACTCTTTATATTTGGGTCTATTATAACTTTTAAACTATGATGAATACAAAATAATTTCCTACTAAGATTCAAGACCGTACATTACAGGTCAAGGTCTTCTAAACACATACTGACATACCTTAAATTTCAATTGATATTTTTTACTATAGAAGAAGTATAATTCACATAACTATATATATTTTTAACTTAACATCAATATTTTTTTAGTACCTTTATATAGAATTTTTTTATCGTAATATAGTATTATTAAAAATAAATATGTCTATTTTATATACCTACTATTTAAGAAATATGTTATAGATTTATTACTATGGTTAGTTTTATATTAAAAATGTAATCTAAATTAAAATATAAGTACATAGGTAGTGTTAAATTCTCAATTAATTAAAATAAATATTCAAATGCACGTAGCTTCGCATCACAATCTATATGCTGATAATCTTCTATACAAATCTTTGTATTTTTCGTTATTCATTTCAACTACGCATACTGGATTTCATTTGTTAAATACAATTATTATTATTTACTTCAAGTGCGATTTGAGTAAATATAAAGTACATAATTTTAAACGATAATTTTAACAATAATATTAATCATAGATGCTAATGAAAAATACGTATTGTAAAAAACAGTTGATTTAATAATTTTGTACTTATTTTCAAATAAGAGCACTTACTTAATAGATTAAAGATTAAGATTTTAAACACATGAAAACAGTTAAGTTGTTATATTATTACATAATAATTATATTTATACAATTATAATAATGTATTGAAGTAATATAGTTAGTTTATGTTAATAAATTATTTTTGTGATAATTGTTTATAGACATTTATTGCCTATTATTTACCTTGTATTATGTGCCATTTTGAGAGACTTGAACGATTGGTTAAATAATATTTAACCAACTACCGTGATAACGAACAATGTCTATCCACAGACTACTTGTTAGTTTATAATGAACTGTTCTTCTTTCTACAATTCCCCCGCCATTATTATTTGTTAATCAATCAAAGTTTTACCGATACATTTTATAGGTTGATAAAATTAATAGTATTTTACTCAAATATTATTTATCTTCAATAATTTGTATCTCGTCAAACGAGTTCAAAAATAGTGCCTCTGGTTATTTAATGGAATATATTTTTGAAATGTTTACAGAAAATAAATAAAATAAGATTTTAATTAGATCGTAAAATATATTATATGTATTATATTATGTATAATAGATAATCCAAATGAAATATTTTTTTGAATTAATAAACTTGTATTTGTTTTTGAACCACACGCGTAAGGTGTAACTTTTATCAATAATTTAAAATATAATCAGATAACAATCATTTTTAATTAAATTGAAATAATATTCATCATATTATCTGCTTTAATTTCATAAAAACACAATACAATAATGGTTATTTTATATTCTCCCTAAAAAAAACACGTTAGATATACATTATAATAATATAATATAGTATATACCTATTACCTACTAATAATTCATATTTATAAATGATTATAAAAGTATTACACTACGCTATATAAGACATGTACTTATATTATATTGTATTAGATTTCTAATAAGTGTTATTTATATAAGATACATGTTTTAAATTGCTGACTGATTAAAATAGAATATAATATAGGAAGGTATATTTTATTTAAATACAACGTACATTGTAAACGTAACGTTTATAATATAATTCCAATTAAGTATGAACTTAATAAATTATAATAATATTCTGAATTCATATTTTGTATAAATAAAAGTAGTATACGTCGTACAGTTCAGAATAATTATAATTACAAAAAAATGGTTAATATCATAGGCCCTTAGAGATTATATTATTTCAAATATAACACATATTGTATTGATACCTATTTACTGTAAGTATGATATATTGTGATTTGTAAGCATAATATAGGTATTTAGTATTTTGGTAAATTAGAAGAATTAGTTCTCAGCTACATATTTATAAACATAAAAATATGTAATTAAGTTATTGTATATTTAAATTAAATGTACAAAAGCAAATGTTTATTAATATTTATTTCCTATTTCTTACTAATATATTCTATATCCCTATGTTAATTTCTTTGTTATATACACTTTAGGTTTTAAACATATGAGATTATTATAAGTAGGTACCCTTTTGTTTTAATACAAATAAAGGTAGCTTAATAATAATTCTTTTTTGTCCCATTTAATTGAATTTATTATTAGTTTGTACGTATAGATGTGCATTCATATTTAGTAAGTTGATGTTGTATTCGTTTTACGTATAACTATAGGTAGTAATGAGGTAAGTGGTTGCACATGTAAAGATATGTTGCCAAGTATCTAACTATTTTATGACCATACATTGTCCATGCTTTCTGTAATAAATATAATGCATTAGTGGTAGATTACTGGTAAACAGAATTTTATGTGTATAATAATAATAAAATATATATTCACAAGGTTTTATCATAAAATCGAATAAAAGTTTTCGTGAAATGGTAAACACGTTTATTACAAATAAATATGTAAATACTCTGTGTATAAGGTAATATAAATAAATATATTGTAACATTATTACATTATATTATATTATACGTTGTTACTTGTTAAACCACTTTCTTCTGTTTGGAATTTTACAACAATAGATAACAAAACGATTCACCGTCGTTACTAATAATTTCTACTTCTATAAATAAATGTAATTTAAAATGATAAAAATATTATTAGTTACTTGTTTCTCAGAATATTTTTTAAATTTTTTAAGTTATGTTTGCTTTAATACTTATCTATAAAGTCTATAATATTATATATGTATGATGTAAATTGTTTTGTGTATTTTATTGATTGTATATATATAATATGTGTTGTGTACAATATATTATAATGTATGCATCAATCAGGTAATAGGCAGCTTTAACAGAATAGTATTATAAATTAGTGGTTTTAGTATTGTAATGAGTCTAGTTTTACAGTCCTACTAATGGTGTACAATAATAAGCAGCTTTAAAAACCAGTATAAACTGTTTATTTTAGTTACAGTCAATAACTGGTTACAAACTTTAATATGTATTGATGGATTGACAGAGAACGGTACTTCTATTTTTATCGTATTATTGCCAAATGACCAAATACCGTTCTCCGCTTTAAACAATAGTCTAATAATTATTAATTGAATACAGCAGAATTAGTATTAAAATTCTTTATTTTGCTTTGTATTTATATTGCTTAAACATGTATGAGTATGTATAACAATAAGTTTTTTTATTGTAATATCAATTAATAATTTTCAAAAATAATTTTATTTATTTGAGTATTTGAATCTTAAATTTTATTTATCATATTTTATCATACGATATTTTAAACATATACATAAACAAATAAAATATATCATTGCTTATTTATTTACTTATGTTACAGTTACATAATTTAAATATGATTTAATATTAAAATTAAGTAATTAATTAAATTATCAACCACCAAAGTACCTACTACCTACTAAGTAAATACAGTATAGTACAGTACAGCCATGAAATTAATCATTTTTAATTAAACTATGATCATGAATCTATTTTTAAAATAAACTCATTAATTTGCTAAAAAATTGGTTCTACCGTGCCCTTATTAATTAATACTAATAAAGTATTAATGAGTATATCATCTCATCGACTTCTATACCCATGTTATAAAGTTGTGTTAACTGTAATGTATGATTTTTTTCTCATTCATATGCCATCTTTGGGCAATATATATTTGCAAAATGTAATAATTAAGTAAAACACTCTCCAAGTGTCGATAATTCGGATAATGTATAATTTATCACTTATAATACATACATCAATGAACGGTTATAGATAGTTGTAAATCTCTTTAGTTTATTTTTCAGCTTAAACTTTTATCAATATTTATTAAAAGTTGAAACGCATAGGTAATATTGATTTAAGTTCTAATGTTATATTAAATTGAACATTATTATTTAAAAATGCATATAATAAATTTACCGTCAGATTAACAATGCAAGCATGTCGATAGTAAAATGTTATTTATTGTACTTCGATATTTTTATTTGTGCAATATAGGTACATAATATTATGAACCCACTGGTCAATTATTACTATAACTATAAAATATGGTAATCAGAACTAATTTACATCTGTCCGTATACCTATATTTGACTATACTGATAAATATCTATATAATGACATAATATATATATAATATATATATATATAACATCTATTATTTAGAAAGTTTTAAAAATCAGCTATATTAAAAAACATGTAAGTTTATGAAAGTGCAAACTGTTTTGTTTTTAATGTATTTTACCATTTAATATATAAAAGTTGTTTTACTTGTTAGAAGTATAAAAAGTTATTTTTTTTATGACTGAAAACCAAAAAAAAAAAAAAATAATAATAATATCATACTTACAAAGATCTATCTCATACTAAGTTTCACTGTATCTAATCATTATAATCATTAGTGAGAAAAGATAGTTTTATGTTTTATTGTATACAAAGGATACGTTAAGTTATTAAGTTATGAGTTAGAAAACTGACAATTGGTGCAAAATAGTGATAAAAAAATATATAGATAGGTACTATAGTGTGTAGTACGTAGGTAGAATAAAACTGGTATTAATAAAATACGTCAGAACTTAAGTAAAAATATTAGTGAGATGTATGCTTCTTAATTTGTTTAAATGTATAATATATTTTTATTCGTAGAATATATTAAATAAATATGAGATATCTTATAGAAATATATTAAATAATTCAAATAATAGTAATTGGGAGTATAATTTTTTTTTTCAATTAATTGAATTGACAATTTTCACGTTTATAAAAAATTGCAGATTTCATTATTCAAATGTTAAACAGATGCTTGACATAATATGAAATTATAAGATTTTATTTTCTATTAATTTAACTTTAATTACATTATGCTTTTATTAAGAATTTTTTTTTTTTACTTATTAATTTAAGTATTTATTAATTTGTATGTTTTAATTTTTTTTTCGTTTTTTAAAAGTATTATATAGGTACCTGCCTTAGGCTGCCTACAAAATTATATCTTGTTTGATGTATTCATATTTCACAATGATAATAAATAATATTTATAACAAGTATATCATATTATTAGGATGTGCATTGATTAAATATAGGTACTGCGTAGGTACTGTATATTATATATTTTAATTAATGGTATTTAACTGTATTTAATTAATTGATTAATTGCTTACAATATTATGCATTCTTATTAAAATCTAATCTAATATTTTTTTTCACCTATAGAACGAAAGTAATTATTACCTCTGGTTGTGCGCATAAATCAACTTAAATTTGTTGATGTACAACTACTGGTTGTAAGAAGCAAAAACATGTTAATTACCGTAATCCTCCGGACGTGAATACACTAAAAAAAGACAAGCGATCAGAGGAGGCGTAATGACCACCAGGATGAGCGAGTTTTGCAAAAAAAAAAAAACACAGATTCTTACTTCTTTAAATTGCCCAGTAACTTGCTCGTAAATATATAATTTAGTGCTTAATCGTGTATTTAACTTTCACTAAATTATGATATACAACACTGTTGTTAAGATCCGTATGAAAGTTCTATATGGCGCATAGATGACACATGGCCTTATTGAATAGACATGTATAGACGTCACCTATTGAGTTCAAAATGATTAATTTTTGCCGCCCGCTGTGATTTCATTGAATCAGATCATTACAGCGATCACACCACATCGCATGTTTAGGCATTTCTGTATAACAGCCGGACAGGTAAAATTATAACAGACAAATCGTATGAATTATATTTTATAATAATATTTCCATTGTATTTCTTATACGTATCAAATTTGTTTTTAAAATTATAGTATGCTATGTATGCACAAGTATTGAAAGTTTATATAGGTTTTTGATTGAATAAATAATGTAGGGACTAATGTAATACATTTTATTATTTTATAAACTATTTCCAATAAATCTATATACGTACCTACCTATAATAATTATGAAATACAAAAATGAAAAATCATAGGTTATAGCAGTTTCATCTTATAGCAACTATATTTATTCACTAAATGAAATTCGCTTTGGCAAAAAGAGTTTTAGTGCAAATTACATTGTTTAAAAAACGGAAAATAGATCTCAAAATTATCTCATTTTTAAACTTAATTAAAAAAATACTGGTTGAAATTATTACGAAAACTTAAAATTTTATTGATGTCAACCACGACCAGTATAATTTTATTCACTATATTAGATGAGATACCAAATATTTAATATCTTACTCATATAGGTAAGGTAAGTATATTAATTTACAGTTATATCTTATACGTCATACAGTAAATGATTAAATTTTGGTTTCACTTAGGTTTAAACAGAATTCTATTTATTTAATTATTTATGTGATTTTTAAAAAATATATAATTTAAAAGATAAATGTAACACGTTTAACATTGACCTATACACATACAATTTTTCTAAGAATTATGTCGTTGATAAATTATGCACACAATAAACATATTATATGCAACTATTTATGTTTATGCTAATATACAATCTTAATTTCATTTTTCTTTATACATTACGTACTCCCGTCACGAAATCATTCAAATAAGTACATTTTGACAAAGAAAGTATTTATTTATATTTAAATTTAAGTAATATTATATTAGTCTAAGTGGAATAAAGAACGATTGTATGAACCTTTTACTTAAATTATATACGTACACTGTACATCTTATAAGCTACCTTGGCATCTTGCTATTA
Organism: Aphis craccivora; assembly: GCA_009835225.1. Taxonomy (NCBI): domain Eukaryota; kingdom Metazoa; phylum Arthropoda; class Insecta; order Hemiptera; family Aphididae; genus Aphis; species Aphis craccivora. Next base: position 73,422 of record VUJU01000280.1, read on the forward strand.
GTTTATAATCATGTTTAAATTTGAACTAAATAAATTTATGTTACTTTTAAAAATAATAAAAAGTGTCATATTATATATATAGAAAATTTTTAGTATTGTCTTTATACGAAAAAAAAATGATAAAATAACGATCAGGGTTGATTTTGATGAGGTGTGATGTGATACAAGCTTACAGTTAAGTACCAAATATGAATTCAAAACGTGTAATTAGTTATACAATGATTTCCATAAAACATATTTCAATACCTATAGAGTATACAATGTATCTATTCTTACTATACATACTCATTAACGCACAATAATAACATTAATATTAATACAGATTGTTATTAGTACCTATAGAAAGTTTTTAATTCAAATTAAATTATTGAAAGTATAAAGATATCGAATGATATCTATTATACTTATACCTACTAGAACAATAAATGTATATATATAAACAGATATGTATATATTAGGTTTTATTCGTTATTATTATTGATTGCAGTTAACGGAATAATAAATAATATACTTAAATACTTATAGGTATAAACTAAAACGAATACGAAACTATTGGGGTCGTGCACATTATACAGACAAACAACAGTGTATACTGTATAGTGTATAATGATACAATACCACTTCGATCAATCGTAACAGACGAAGTACGTGAATTTTTTATATTATGAATGGTAAAAAAAAAAGGTAAATATATAGCGAACAAAATATATATTATTATTAAATTAGAATTGATCGATTTGTCTGTTTACGCTAAACGCTGGTAAATATTTATAAAAATAAAAATTAATTTAGCTTTGTGCTTTCTACGAAATTTAACAGTATATTATTTATTTCAATTCTATTAAAAATATGAGCTGGTAGTCCACAATGATAATAGTGTCGTGACCATGGGTAGAAAAGTTAAGGATTATGTTATTGTCAATTGTAATTTTTTTCAACCTCTTAATTTGCTGAGGTGTATGTTTAGATATGTTTAAAATAACATTTTCTCAAATTTGAAATTCCTAGATACCTAGGTAAATTTTAAAATAATAATTATCATAATTAATGGGATGTTTACCAGAAATAAGAATATATATTATATAATGTTATAAATAAGAGAAATAATGTTCTATAGGTATATTGGCATTTCGCATCATTTTCGAAAGGAGACTATTTGCAGTTTATATTCAAACATAGATCGGATAATAAAGACATCTTTGTTTGGTTGAATAACAAAATGAAATTTAAAAGGTGTATAATTTTAAGTTTTTGACGATGTATTAAATTATTTAATTTAAGATATACAATATACATGATATCAATAATATGATTTTTCGTCCATAATCGCATAACAACATTTTTGGGGTTTTCAGAAGTTGAATAATTGAATAAGGTATATAAATATATACCTTATATTAATATAAGTATATATATAGTGTATAAAATATGTATAATATGTATATTGTAGGTATATGTATAAGTTATAGTATATATATATAATATATTTATTATTTAGGATGAGTTTTTTATAGTACCTACTCGTTAGTAGATATACGATTCCATAACATTTTGAAACTTTAAATCTTTTCGTGACCTTTTAATGATGACGAGTTTTTATAATTTATACCGTAGTTATTATTTGCGTAAGAGTCCACAGTCGAGTAGATATGCCAGTACCAGTTTATATTTTTCGACAAAAAAAAAAAAAAAAATTATAAATGTTTTAATTAACATTTTAAAAACTATCACAATAGAAAAAATATCTGGTTTCGTAGTATATGGTTTATTATAAAAAGAAAATATTTTTTGTGAGTTAAAATAGTAGACTAAAGAAAGGTATATTGTTAATATTATTTTTTTATAATTTAATACAATAAGCAGATTATAATAATTAATTTAAGTTTACGTCATTGATAATTTTATTTAATTTTACAGAAAATATTTTTTTTATTATTTAAATAAGTATTTAAAATCTGTATTTAATGATACAATAGGTAAGCGAAATTTGATAATAATATTTACAAAGAGTGATGACTTTTTTTTTTAATGGCTAGTTGAGTATAATATGTAGGTACAATCGTTTAAGATATGAAGGTGGGGGATTGTCGGGAATAGTGATAAAGGAAAATTGGAAATTAATGGGTTAGCTAGGATGGCTGAGAGTATGTGCGTGAGAGTTTCAATAGTAGATACGGACAAGAGTTGGAAGCGTGCAGATTTTAAGGTCATTGTGTAAGATATGATTGCTAATATACCAAAGAGCTTTTGTTATTAGCTTTAAATTTATTGACTAGGATGAATGAAAAATGTAGATTTGACATCTTGTAGAAAACACTTAGAACAATATAAGTGCAACACAATGTATAGGAAAGTATAATATATAAAACAAATTGAAAATTAAACGTAGATAATAGTGGTAATTTTAATTTAAATGAAAAAACTTGGAGTGGTGAAGCAGTGAAGCCCAATTTTTTAATTTAGCCATATACGATCACAGCTTACACAATGATTACACATTACTAGTGCTTGGATTTTAAAGTATAATAAGGAACTAAAAAAGCACACGATTGTTTCAAAAAAGCAAAAAGAAGCATATTTATTTTTTTTTTAAATCAAAAAGAAAGCATGTCCAAAAATTAACAATTGAACTAGGTATAAAAATGAATAAAAATATTTGAAATATTAATTTAAATTAAAAAAGTTATTAACTACCTTGTATTTCCTTAGATTTTCAGTAGTGAAACTGACTCAATTATCCTACAGAATATTTTTATACGTAAAAAACGAACTCTCTACATCCACTGCAGTGATCGGTGCATACCTACTTTATACAAGAGGTTTCAAATTACAACACTAAATCTTAAATTTTGAAATGGTCGATATCGATGTAATAGGCATACTGACCATATTATAGGTACTGCTGGCTGTATGTAGATCGATAATCTATACGTTTAATATATTTAATAAACAAGCCGATAACGAAAACAATTCTTTTTCCGTATTCTGGGTTTTTACATTTTTTATAACTTTTTTTTTTTATATTACAATAGCATAATAAACTTAAAAAATTTAAAGCTAAAATAATTGAAAAAACATTATTAATGCATTCACATAAAAAAACGCAAAAAAAAAATTGGTTTATTTGGAATTAGAATGACGTGAAACGAATCTATTTATACTAATTATAGATTTCTATCTCATATATAAAAAAGAAGCATACGCTTTAAAATTCGAGCTCTACACATTACCCTTCACACTTCCTGTAGGTAGGTAGTATAGTAACAATTTAGGTTATTAATTTATTAATATACAATAATAACTAAAATTATTCATAAATGACATAAATGATGAGGGTATCAATCTCAGAACTGAATTTGCTTAGTTTACTAAACTCCTTTCAAACTACTTTTATGGAAGTTTGGACATGCTTATTGCTCACAATGCTCACATCATTATAAAATTAAATATAAAATAAGACTTATATAATTATGTATCAAGTATTAATTCTTACAAATTCAATATAAAAATAAGTTTTTTATTAGTTATTCAAAGTATAATTTGTTAAATAATTGTTTAAAATAATTGTGTTTCTTACTTATTTGAGATAGGTATCTGTTATGCCAAAAGATAAATGGCCATCATATAATAATACATTTATCCAAACATGCGATGATCGATGATCTATCCAATATACAAAAAAAAAAATATTTTCACTGTACAAATATTCATAAATCATATAAATCAACATTGACATTCAAATAGTAACCTTATTTATTTAATGTTTTGAACAAAATGCCGATAAATGACTAGATCATTAATTATGGTTATGTTTGAATGTGCATCAATAATATCGAACTAGAGAATTTTATGTAACATTATTAACGATTGGAAATCGAGTCTTTATATCACTGTTGGATCTCCAAAAAAGTTATATTTAATTCTTTTAATAATTTCTCTAAACTCAAGCAAAAATTTAATGATAACTTGGGAAAACTTAGTGAATAAATATTATCAAGTGTAGGTTCAATAAGCTGAACACCACTTAATTTTTGTTCAAATTTAACGTGATTTTTGAATTTTATAAGTATTTATATTCCAGTGCGACAAATATCCATCGTCGAGATGAGTTATGTTTTCATTACTACAATATTTTCTTAGTGTTTATTTTATCTTAAAATCTTAATATTAGATTAAAATCAAAAATTATAACTATAATTTCATTTAGATGTTTTAATATGATTAAAAATATTATATCCATTAATACCACGTATTATTAATATTAAATTGTAATTATTCAAGAATTGTTTTCTAAACCCTGTGATTCAATTTCGCCTTAAAGCTTTGTTATAAATTATATAAATTATAATAATACAAGATTAAGATCAACAATGTTATCTTTAATTGTTGTTTATAATTTATAATAAAGTTTAAACACAAAAACTTAAAATAAACTCTTATGTCCATTAAACATTATTTTAATTAATATAATGCTATAGGTAGTGAATATTTTTATATTCGAGATACAATACCTAAAATGTCTATGAACATCATGTAATTCCAATTAAAACAAACGATAATACAGATAATAATTCAATGATGGTTATATAATTATATTGTTGAATTTATTGAAAAACATTTGGGGAAATGTTATTTCATTATTTAATTAACAATAATATAGTTCTGAGTATTCATATTTCATACAATCGACATTTTACGTTAAATTGTAATCTATTACAATGAAAGAAACTTCTAAAAATCATCATTTTAGTTTTACCATAACATTTAACTAAAAATTTTTTCTAATAAACATTTTTTTGTATTTTTCAATAAAAGTAATAATAATATTTTGTTAGAGTAATGAAAAATTAAATTTTAACGTGTTGACATCAACTGGATATTTTTCTATTGAATAAAACGTTTAATTATATAAAATTATTACACTTTCATTAAATTCAACATATCTAATACAATGATTTATTTATTTAAATATAAAACATTAAAAGATATAATAAAAATGATTTGTGATAAAAAGTAATTTTTTAAACATATATTTTTAATTAGACCAATATTTGTTTATATCTAATAATTAATATTGGCAACATATTTGTATTATAATAAGATACCAATGTCAATTTTACACTTAATCTTATACGTAAATTACGGTATTATTTTATATTTACAAATTGCATTAATATTATGATTAGACAAGAATGTATATAATATTATATTTTATGTCATTTCAATCATAAAAATAATTTTTATGGTTTATATACAAAATAAATAATAGATAAATAAATTATTGATGAATTTAAGATAAATTTAAACAATGTTCGACTTTTTATTTGAACTGACGCAATTTAATGTTTGAATATTTAAAATTACAAATTGTTTACACTAATAATTTGATTGATCCAGCCAATAAACGATGAAACCTTAACATATACACCAGGTACGTCTATTCTGCCACATCCAAAACCCCAAGATACCAATCCAGCCAATTCGAAAAATCCATCGTCTTGACATACAAGAGGACCACCGCCATCTCCCTATAATCATAATTTTAACATTAGTAAAAAATTATATATTAATTCTTTAATTTTTTCCCTATTTGTTTATCTAAGTATATTATTATTATTAGGTATTAGGACTTGACACTTTTTGTATTTTTAATTTGAGATTTTAGCATTTTTAAAAATGCATAACTTAGTGCATTTATTAAAATTTGAAATACATTCTTTAAGGTGTTATATAGTATTACATTTACAGTCCTAATTGATATGTAATATTATAATATACTATCGGCCGGACCGGTAGCAGTGCAGCTCACCTGACAGGCGTCGTTTCCGGCCTCACCACCGGCGCAAAAGCTACTGGCTGGAAGTATAAATATCTTCTCGGTGACTGCGTTTATCTTGCGGATACACTCTGTGTCGCTGACCACCGGTATCTCTGCCTCTCGAATGCGCAACGGTATCGGGCCAGCCTCTCCCATATATCCGTATCCTGTGACCGTGCATCGTTTGCCGGCTGCATGACTGACACCCCTTGCCGGAAGGCACACCAGGCACACGCCATCCTTGAGCTCGGCTTGACCGTGGAGCTTGAGCAAGGCGATGTCGTTATCCAGAGTCTGAGAATTGTGGTTGTGATGGATGTACGTGGTGGCCACTCGGAGCGTCTGGGCACCCGGACTTCCGTATTTTCGGGTCAAATCGTGGTCGCCCACGCGCACGTAGATAGCGTCGCCGGACCTTACAATACTGAAAATCACATAAACGTTATAATCATTATATATTATAGGTTTATGCTGGTAATGAATGACAAATTGCATAATAGACGAATAGTATTACATGAGAAGTATATCTTTAAAATTAAAAATATAAAATGAAAAGCTCTAGTGGATAGTTATACTTATATACACCTTTCGTTATTCGAGCGATTCCGAATGAATAACCTGATCCACAGTATAGGTTGTATTGCGAACCACTACGCTGAGACTTATAAAACAATAGTGTCAAGAAGAAAACTAATTTAATACGGTTATATGATTAATAATTTCTGTTCGTAGTTAATCAAATAATATTATAATTTATCAAATTTTTGCAGAATCGTATGGAATTTTATTATAATATATAATTTTATGTTAATAAAATAATATAAAACACCGTACACATTATAATATCTACCTACATTTTTGGAGTAATTAACTAGAAAACAGTTCAAATATGTATATATAATATATTATATATATATTTCAGTTGGGCGTAAGAAAATAATTCTCACTTAGAAATTGGAATGTCGTGTTACTAATTTATTATATATCATATTATTACACAATTATACCAATAATAATCAGTTAGTAATGATGCACTAATAATTAAAATAGTGTAAAATAATATTCACTTGGAAATTGGAATGTTGTTTATAAACGCGTTACTAATTTATTATAGATCATAATATAATTACACAATTATACAAATAATAAACAGTTTGTAATAATACACTAATAATTGAGATGGTGTAATTTAAATACAATCATAACTTATAATTGTAATATATTTTTTACGTAATAAGCATCTAGCAAAAAATTACAATATTGTTATTTAATTTAATTGTACTTGATACTTTTTTTTCGCTAACCATAATATTAGTCTCCATGTTATTGTACCCTAAACTAGGTAGGAACCGTTATAATTCTCGTGTCAGTACTCTCAGTTACATATTACATAGAATTTTACCGTTATCTATACCTATATTTTATTACAACTTACTATGCACTTAATAACTTAAAAATGATGATGCAAATGATAATTATAAGTTCATAATTCGAGTTAAAACCGGACTTGGGTATTTAAGATTAATAAATATCAAAGTGTTAAGGCAGTGAATGGATAAAACAATACTTGAAGCCAGAAGGGTTAGAAAATGCCTGATGTATTTCATGAAGAGAAGAACATAGCCAAAAGTTCTAATGCTTTATGTAACAAACATGTGCAGTGTGATCCATTTTTATTTGGACTCTTATTGGATTTTATGCCATAATTTACAGTGTAACTAAATGTTTTTTTATTTTAATGTACTTTGTCCATCTCACAATTGCATCTGGTATATAAGTATAGGTACAAACTCGTATCAAGGCATGCAATGTAAACCAATGATCAAGTAAAAACACTCACTTTGTCACGCAATGTGCAGCAGTCAACACCCACTGAGTGCCGATCAATGCTCCACCGCATAGATATTGGTTTAAGGAGTTGATCAACGCCACTTGCCAACACCACTCGGCCGCTTCCGCGTCTTCGCCACCAACTACTCTCGACGTCCGCGTCCTAGACGTTCCCTTTACACCACATACGTACTTACTATACGTCGACGGTTTGGAAGGTACAGGATTTGATGTGGTCAGCGTGGACACTGTAGGATTCGCCGAGTAATCGACTAAACAAAAATACGCAATAATTAGTAAAATAATAATAATAATAATAATAATAATGCATAACAAGACTTATACTAAAAGTATAGAGACACTTCCACAGAGACGACTGGATGTCCGATACTCGTATCATTAAGAGCAAACTCATGTACCTATACGTATTATACATCGTGTATATTACAAAATTTTATATTTAAATTTGAGAACTATAAATTTAAACTTGAGAGCTATAATGTTATATGTGTTAATAAAATATCATAAGATACACAATAATTGTGTTTCAAAAATAAATTCTGAGTAGTACTCTCAATACTCTCGTGAAAGCGTTCTATAATGGATTTGTAAGTATCAAAATATAACTCATATATCTAACAATTAATAAAAATAAGGACAATAACACTTATTTACGTGTAAATCAACTGTACCTACAGTGTTAAAAGATTTGGAATCCTTCTTATTTAATTTAAAACGATAATATGTTTAATCGACCATATTATTTTACAGTCCAACTACAAATTAGAATCTTTGATTGTCAAATATACTATTTAGCAACCATGGCATTATGTATAGGTGTCTCAATTTGAACTGAAGCCGGTTTGACATGTGCAAGATGTGCCATGTCCATTATAATAATTAATTATAAATAATACAAATACATGTACCTAACCATCAGAATAAATTCAATAAAATTTTTTTTTGAAAGTTCTTATAATTTGAAGATTGTCAAGACAACATTAATTGTTAATAATATTTTACAGCTTTAAAAAAAAAAAAATAAATAAAATGATCCCGGTAAAAGCATAAGTTCACATGCACATGACAAGTGTAAAGACCGTTTTGTGTTTAATTTTCAATCTAGAAGGTTGCTCAAAACTTTTTGTAATTTTCACGTTTATTATAATGATAGGTACATCGTACATTTTATGTTAACTCATTACTCATACATATGTACTAACCTGGCGACGGGGTGTATACTTGCAACGAACTGGGTACGTGCGGCCTAAACGGCGGTATGGTGTCATTTCTTTGCGTAAACCCACCATAGGTTTGCGGCGTAGATTGTGATGGTGAATTGGCTCCTTGGTTCATGACACCGGTCTTCTGTTCGACAATTTCACGGATTTGAGTTTTCGAAGCACAACACTGCGTCCCCGGCTTTCGGCATTTGAAAACGTCCGTCATTTCGGCGTTTCCTAAGAACAAACACAAAACCCTTTATAAACTTTTATTTTTAAATTTAGAAAACTTATTAATTACTCGATTTTCGAGGAAATCTAATTTATGTATAGGGAGGGAGAGAAAGGGGCATAACAATAACAAAAAACTTACTGAAACAAGTGAACGACAAGTAAGGGACAATACACGATCCCGGGCACTCCGGCCGTCCGTCGGGCGGCGCAGGTGGTGTGGCCACCGTCGTGGTGGTCGGCGCCGGTGGTCGGGGCTTGGGCTTTTGCGTCTGGTGCGCCGCGGACGGGGCAGCCGCTTTGGTGTTGTCGCAACACACCGAGCCGCGTTTGCACGTGGACGTGTACGAGACCAGCACCGATGGCCGTTCGCAGAAAGCGGCCATCAGGTTAAGCAGACAGAAGCCCGGACACTTGGGCAACGGCGGTCCCGCAGCCGTGGTGGCCGCGGTGGACGGCTTGGTCGACTGTTGTTTGGGCGGCTGAGCGGGACGCGGCGGCGGCGGTGGCGGTGGCTGCTGCTGGCCCGACTGTCCGCCGTCGGCGGGCGCGGTGACGCAACAGCTGCTGTCGTCGCCGGGACAGTAAGCGTCGGCGTCCACGTCGTCGCAGAACAGCGCGAACAGCCCGCTGACGCATTCGCCGCGACACTGTTTGCTACCCGGCGGAGGCGCGGCCGCAGACGCTGAGGTGTCTGCGGCCGTTGTTGTCGTTGCCGCCGTCGTGGTGGTGGACGGCGGTGGCGGCGGCCGGTGTGGGGCGTTGTTCAAGCTGATCCTGGTCGAGTTCCTGTCCAACACGACCAGATGTTCGGCGCCGGCGAACGCGTCCTTGGACACGCAACACCGCAGACCCGTCTTGCACATTTCCGTCACGTTCAGAACGGCCTCGCAGTAGTCCGCTATCCTTTCCGCCACGCACACTCCCGGACACACGATCCCTTCGAGATGAAATCATACGATAACCATTATACGACAATATTGTTATAATGGGCCACCTGACCTAACCTAATCCGTAATCCACTCGTAGCTAATGTCCGTTCTATAAAAATACTTATCAAGTGCTTATTTTTTTTTCTTTTAAAAAATTCATATGAAAAACTGTTTTAGATACCGCGAGAAAATAGTTGGACGGACGAAACGCATTATCACGAATAATTTTTAAGTTTTTCGGATCTTGATGGAAATTTCAAATAAATAATAGTATGTATACGTAATAATTAAGATAAAGAACTGTGAAAATAAAAAAATCCTTCTTTAAGTCTGTACTACCAAATACTAACAAGTAAAAACAAAATATATCGTAATTTATTATGTACCTACACGTATATTATATGAGTGTACTCAAAACAAATTTACATTGTTAATTTCGCTTAAAATCGTATTGCCGAGTTGTCGATTAGTATCGTAAGTCATTTCACTTTAAAGCGCGAGTTCGTTCCAATGTCAAAAAAATGGCCCGTTTACTATTTCAGTTTACCTTCTTACCCGGATTGTCCGCGGACGACGAGTTAACAGCCGGCCTCTGCTGTTGGCTGCTAGAAGAGACCTAAATGAAAAAAATTCAAAACAGATTATCAGTTATTTTATTAAAAGTTTAGTTTAGTTTTGTTATAGTGAGATCAGTATAACTGTCTATTTTTCGAGACTCTGCAGGATTTGAATATGTGCTAAGAATATAGGTATAGTATGAATATATTATAATCGGGTATTATTCAATGTATTAAAGCCAAAAATATAAATACTTCTAAGTGAATATTTTTGTTGTTGTAATTAAATGAAAAAACTAGAAATTCAACTGTTGTTAATGTTATTTTTATTTGTACATCACAATGACGTACCTACTACATACTATATTATACTGGTATATTATTAAATTTAACAAATTTTATATTGAGTACTGCTCAACTATGAAAATTAAAAACGAAGCGAACTTAAAACGAACAGATTAGAGGGGATATCACTCACCGCTTGTGGACGGGCGCTGGACACTGTGGTCGGTGTGGTTTGGTCCACCTTGTTGACGGCGGCCACTGTACCGTTGGCTGGAAGCGGGGGAGGTTCCACACAGCACCGCATCGTCGGGCTAGGACATTTGACGTTCTCCAGCACTTCGTAACATATGAGTGTGGCCAGCGTATGCACGCATACACCCGGACAGTCTTTGCTGTCCGCCGTACTAGTGATAGTGTCCAGTAAACCTGCATCCAACAAAAATCGTGGTAAATCATAACTTATAATTATAATAATATGTATAATTTAATTTGATTCTATGGCCGATAATTGACAATTGACTACCATTTAAAAAATTTGTTATATAAATAATGTAAGCTGAATTATTAATTTCTGTTTAAATTTTTAGTAGGTATATCCCCCAACTGATCGAGTTGGCCTTATTTGCCTGGCATACAATTTGTAAACGCGGCGATGGCAGATGTATAAATGTGGAGATATGCGATGAAAATCATAAAGCATATAGTAATATGTACTTACTACTTATATGAAGGCAGTGTATATTTATTGCTTATAGATGTAATTATTATAGTATATGTATGACAAAAAAACTTCCAATTTTTCAATTTCGGCCCCATGCATATATTATGTATTTATTATGACAAAGGAAAATTGGGTTGCTTAAATAGTTAAATGTATAATATTATTCTTATTAGAAAACTCTTAAAGCTGCAGTAATGTGTATCTCTAAAATATTACAATTAGTCAAGACTGTTAAAGGTATAGTTTCTGTATATAAACAGACTATATGCGAGTACAATTTTATAGTGTGCAATGAAGTGGACACGTATAATATTTTTAGAACTTGTATTGTAGATACGAACTGTGTTAATTAATTAATTAAAATTTAGCATAATAATTAATAATTATAATTGATCCAATAATAAAAGATAGTTTGGATACTAATAACTAATAAGTGGTTTATATTGTCGTAGTTGGAGAATCGTCGTAAGACGCATAAATGCATAATAATTATTGAGGTTTCGGACCTATACGTATACACGTGAATCGAAATGCCTAAAGTGCCAACAGTCAACATCGACTTCAGAGAATTGATTGGGAGGGAGTGGGAGTTATATCATAATATTCATATTAAAATCATACCATAGTATACTTTGTATTATAGTTTATTTATACTTCATGTCTTCATAGGTAAACACCCTTAACTACACACTTGTACAATTTGTCAATAATAATCGATAAATATTACAATATTATTAATATTTTTTTGTAATTTCGTTTTTAACAATATACAATTTTTTAGAAATACATGCTTGGAAAGGAGTGCATCTCCGTTAGCCCTCCTCCCTGGAATCGCCATTGTCAGTAGTGGATGGTTGCCAACAATAATACTTAGTTGAGATTATCACTATGCTTTTCGTTCATATCAACAACAACAATAATAATAATAATAATAATAAAATAAAAGTAGGTATTCGGGTCACACGCCAAAGTATAATATTTTCCCGGTCCATTGTATGCGTGGCGTGTGTATAACGGTCCTGCGCGGATCGCACGTTTCCATAACGGTATCCGTGCGGTGGCGGTGGAGGTAATGGCGGCGATGGTGGTGTAGTGGTGTGTGTGTCATAGGAAGTGCCAGCCCATGATCTATACAATTATAGATCTTGGTGCTGGCTCGTGATCTATACACTCATAGGAAAATGCAGGTGTCAGCCGGCCACACTTTATCAGCAGCCGTCGCGGTTTGCCGCAATATTATAATAAGTTTAGTCTCGGCAACGGAATTTCCGGGGTGCGTCAAACTACTATTATAATATGCCTTACATATACCGTGGTAGTGGTTATATTATAAAATACAGACGATGTAGAGGCAACTCTTCGTATGGTAATAATATCGTAACCATGCGTATAGGAATAGTTACTGTGCGATAACACCGTAGTCTGTAATATAGCGACTAGGCCATAGAATATATTAGCAATGGACTGGGTTTGAGGAGTCGAAAAGTTCGTTTTCACTGTTTTCAGTTATCACTAATAAGACTCAGAATTTTTTAGTTATGTGTTTTTGGTTACTATAGTGTTGTGTAAACGTAATTCTTGTAAATAAATTCATTCGTATCGTTCTTACGAGTACCTAATTATAAGCGTGTAATAAACTATATTTTGCTTCTTTCCACGACTGTAATTTTTTACTAACTTTTACGTTATTTTTGAATTATTTCAACAAAAATCTCGCAGATTTCTTTAATGATTATATTTTATTAGTCCGATCACCTAAAAGTACTACTTTATCTTTAGAAATTGGTAAAATTTTCGTGTTTCACTATTGAAATGGTTTTTTTTTCCAAAATATTCATAACACAAATAATGGCACTGCTTTAATCATCAATGTATATGATAAATATATTATATAATTATAGTTTAAATAAATTAGTTTTAATGAGCTAACCTTGTTTGAATATAATATGGTAGTAAATTTGTTTTTAATATTTATGATCGTAGTATAAATTTAATTCTATTTATCAAGCTTAAATTAAGTGAATGATTTTTTTGGAAATTATAAAGTATACTTTTAACAATCTATTTTTCTAAAAAATCCAAGCCTCAGGTAGTGAACATTCTTGTCGGTACACGCGAAAAAACGTTAGCGATCGAACGAATATTAATAATTATAATTACAAAATTATAACTATAACACGATAACGATTGTATTAATATACGTACCTATACTCAAGGTTCTATAACACGGTAATATTTCATATTAATACGTATAACGGCGGGCATTTTGAATCAAATCGTACTTAGGAGTAACACCTTAAAAACATAACGGAAACGAGTTTTGTTTGAGGAACAGGTTTCAAAATTAACATCTTCATAATTCGAAACACACAAGTAGTATAGTATATTATATTCCTAAAAACTGCCTGGTCACGGAACCAAGTTAAAAAACATACACATATGCGCTAGCTTGTATTTATATTTTGATATAAAGTAACGATATTTAATGAGAATTTAGAAGCAATTAATGAATGACTGCAGTGACGTGGCGTTGTTCACGTACATATATTTTTATTCATCGACGACGACATACAGAAATAATAATCATTTTATAAGTAGAGTTGTACGAACTTTCCAATATAACAATAGATGCGCATACCTCTGACAACAGACGTCCCATCACCACGGCACGATTAATTTTATTATATTTTTCTCGAATTTTATACCCTCTAAAATAAATCAATAATCCATAATATAGGTGTATATTTAAAACTATAACGAAATGCCTATAAGCGTTTTTGAAAAATCGGTGTCGTCTGCTTAGCGACCTCTGCCGATTTATCCATAGTAATAATATGGGGTTTAGGGATCGCGATACAATGGTTTATTTTTTCATATACCTATCTTCAAAACGCCCGTTGTAACAGGGCGTAGACACATGCACGCGTTTTACCTCGTTATAGTTATTACGATAATGTAATTGTAACATATTATTATATAGTCATCGCGATGGGGACGAGGAGTTGTCCTGGACTAGGGCAAGACGATTTCGGGCGGTGGCAGCGGAGATTTCGCCGATCGTCTAGCGCGGGTTCAGTAACCGGCAAGGTCGCGTGAGTCCCGACATCATCGCCGCCGTCGGTTCGTCCGTGCAGGCAGGATAGGTAATAGTAAAATAGTAATAATAATAATAATATACCGTCGTCATCGCTATATCGTCACTCTGTGCGTGCAATAATATGGGTACGCGTATAAAGTGGGCGTGAAACTATATATGACGACGGGACACCGAGACGTGAGTTTCGATCACTGTAACGAGTAATAAATATATAGGTATTATATTATTATACGTAATGCATAGGTATGTTTGGTGTGCTTATAATATATTATATTATATACGACGACGGCGACGACGAAGACGACGACTTGTACGGCGGCGGCTGATCGGGGTCAAACGCTTTCTTTACAAAACGTCGTACCTACACTCGCGCACGCCGATTGTTTTGCGCCGGCACGCCAGATACCGTTAGACCTACGTCGTCGCAGTGGTCGTCGGTCGCGCGTGTCCTCGTTCCGACAACGATATAATATTATAAATGTTTATGAACATAAACGACGATATGTCGTCGTCACTATCATCCGGTCGCTCATACGATAATGATAATGATGTCTGCGATGATGATAATGACGATTATGATATATTTTATACTATATTGCTCTTGAACCCCGTCGGTGCAGATGGAGACATTTCCGTTTTCTCAACCATTGAAACATTTCACCGTATCTTTCCGGGTTCTTCTATATACTCGACGTACGAGTCGAGATAATAGGTATATATAACTATTGTACATCCATACATTCTAATGATCCGGTTAAGTGTCTAAAATTATTATTTCGAAAAACTTATGATAGAAATATATTATTCCAAAAATATACAGAATGAAAATTTTTAAAAACTTTTTAGAAATCCTGTTAATATTGTTTTTCAAAAATTTTAACTGGAGTTTTCAAAACAACGAGACTTTTAAATCGATCACTTTATTGTAGCAACGCTACTTGACAATGCAATCGTTCGTACCTACGTTTTAGTGTCTCTCATTCCCATTTCCCATATATGTTGACTTATTTTTCAACAATTTGAACTTTGATTATCAAGAGTTCTATCGATAATGACGGTGTAATGATCATATGATATTTACAGACAGATATTATGTAAAGTTAAACTTATTAGTTTAAAACTACCCTCGCTGAGACGTATTACCATATTTTTGGATTTTTTTTTAAATCATTACCGAATAATACATTTGAAAACGCACACAGTTAAGGGACTTTGAAAACAATATAAACAATTTATATACGGATTGAGTAATACAATAAACAAATGGTAGTTATTTTTGCAGTAACTAAAGAATTCATAGAAATAAAAATAAGGAATCGATTTTAAATATTAAATATTATCTAGAAGAATTGTCTTAGTTACCTAATAAGTTTCTAAATACCATAATAATATTATGGTGAAATTATGTGTGTAGTGAAGAAAATTCGTATAAACTTTTTAAAAATATACGCTCTGGGTATTGAAAAGTGAAAATTACAGACTTAATTGATTCGTTTTTGATTTTGTACAAATCATTCATTATAATATTACTTATAGTATCACTTGCTGAGTATTTTTTTTAATTCTTATGCCTTGTTTAAACAAAGCCGGAGAAAATTATTTAAATTTGTAAATGTTACTATACGGTATATCATAATATGGGGAGGGAATATACCATATTGACACATAATAATAAAAGTAAAACACATATAACTGAATGCTGCAGTTATAAAAACCTTAAAATAAAATGCAATAACATTTCGGGCGCCTTATTTCAGAGTTCTTACTTTAACTCTAGCCCAGATTCGATATAGTAATGCTAATCATTCATAAAATATGTCACCATCGCCTCAAAACAAATCACGATAAAAACGTATGTACTAATCACCATTATTGAAATGATAAAATAAATGTGCGTCTTAAGCTACGGTTTCGCTGCAGAGGACAGTGGAACAGCATTGAACCGGTATAATACATTACGCTGTATATAACAACATAAACGTAAACGCTACGGGGAATATGCGACTATGTATATACGAAATATGTGCCGATAACATAAGAAATATAATAGTTATTACTAATAATAATATTTTAAACGTTTTAAAACACTCAAAGTCAAGTCGTACAATTGTAATACTACCGGTCCGAAGGCGACGTTAGTGTCACTTCATATTGTCCCGAAGACACTAATATTTGCATAATTAGTAAAACGTGTGACGTACCTGAGAAAAAACTACTGGCCAGCGAGTCTGCGTCCTGGCCGCTGACCATCACTGGTCGCAGAGCGGCCGCGCACAGCAGCAACTGGACGAGAGGCGCCACTACCCCGGATCGGGCCATCGCGTGGCGGTGCGGACGACGGGACGGGCGATCCCTCGGACGAGGGGTGACAGTGGCGGCGGCTGCTGCTGCTGGGGAGAAGACGGCTACACCCGGAATACGGACGGACACCCGCGGCGGAGGGCGGTGGCGGCGACTTCGAACACCTGTCAACGACGTCGTTCACGGGCCGCGTGGTTGCGAATCGGCAGACTTCTGCACGTTGTCATGACGATCGAGTCGGTTCGACCGCGCTGCAGTGCGGCACCCCGTGCGTCCACGGTCCGAAAACTTATCCCTTATTAGCCGCAGGTCACACTCGTGTGGGTCGTATAATACAATGTTTCCCGTGCGCACCACTTGCAGAGACGGCACAGCAAACGTCAGTCGCGCCGGACAGGACGACTGTCGAAACGCGTATACTACACAGCAAACCGAGTAGCGCGCGCGCGTGTGGGGGGATAGGGGTGAAGTGCACTTGTCGGAGTGGATTAAATGAGATGCGACGACGTGATGCGCGCTCGTGACGTCCGTTGCTAGCGGTTCACGCGAAACGTTTGTGACCGTGGCCGCCGCCGCCGCAGCTGGACCGGCCCAGTCGGGTCGGAGCGCGGTCCGGTCCTCGTCGTCACCGATCCCCTCTACCTCTTTGACGTCGGCTTCTCCGCGACCGGCGACCGTATACCGCACTACCAGTAGATAATATAATAAGAGAATCCCGTACGTGATATATATAGAAATCTTTGAGTAAACTTCATCCGCACACATAAAACAATTATTATCTCATATTATATAATATTATAAATATACGTCATACAATAAAAAGAAGATATGGATGGGCTAAAACACTAAAACCGGGGACGAGGGAGGTTATGGTCGTTTTTGTTGAAAAGAGAGAAAGAGAGAATATTATATATTATATGACCTACTAACTGAATTATATTATCATCCGTGCTCTTGGGAGGTTTTTCTTTCAATCACGATAATGCGGTTTTGTTATTATATATTCAATCGTGTTAGCTGTTATGTATTTTAATTATTTAATAAGATTTCGTCAACGTCATTTATGATCTCGTAGAAAACTGATTAAATACGTACATAATAATATATAGTTCCCTGAGTGCAGTTTTCAATCATCCTGTACATCACTGCGACGTTTGTATCTACGGTTTATCGACATATATGCTCTGATTCAAAATAAACGTATAATAATATGAATAATAACAATTTACACAAAATATAAAATATTATACAGGATTATTCAAAACGATTATTTATATGTTGCTTAACACCTGGCCTGCTAGATCATCCTCCTGTGGTTCACTTCGTCTCATTCCACGTGTGTACTTATTTTTGGATTGTGTTGAATGATATACTGCGTAATAACTAACAATGTGTATACCTACTGTATAGTGTATAGGTACCAATATTACTATAAATCACAGATATGTAAAAAAATGAATTACATTAATGTCAATACTTAAGAATATGATGGAACGATTGTGCGATGAATTTTACTATCGATTTGACGTTGTTCGTGTAACCCAAGGAAAGTCTTTTAGGGGATATTTTATAAATACTATAAACTAAATTTCAAACATATTAATCTTTTTTTGTTATTATAAAAATTATTTAAACCTAAAAACTTAAAATGTATAATCAGTGGAAACCAGATAAATCATTTGGAAATACACTATATTTACATACGAGTACTATCAGACAATATATTTGTGTTCGTGTAGGTCAGGAAAACAGTAGCATTCTAAGATTAGTTAAGAAGTACCAAAATTAGTATTAATAATAGTTAATAAATAATGTATAATAACATAACATTTTTTTTTAATATACATTGTTATAATTTCTTATGTTTAAAAACCAACAATGTTTATATGCTCATCATTTGTGATTGGTAGTTGATTTATGATAAACATTTTTTTGTATACTTGTATTTAGGTATTATATAAATAGTATTTATTATCATATTCTTTTGCACGAATAAATAATAATATAATACCTTAAGTCTGTGAATATTTTTTAAAAGATCATAATGACAGTGATAAATCTATTATTCAATTTATTGTTGGACATTCTACTCAAATTCCCAAACAATATAGATATTTTTAAAATTTTCCAAATATGCCTCCAAGTAATACATGGTATTACTCGCAACATATGTATATATAAATTATGGCTAAGAACGGTAGGTAACGCATTTTTTTTTCGATACGGTTTATAATCAATAAATTCTGTCAGAAAAAAATTCGTCAACGTTTTCATTCTAAAGTCAATCCTGACCAATTATAACTTTTTTATTTTGAATTAAATCTTTTTTATAAAAGAGCTAGTCGTTCAGAGAAAAAAATGGATTAATACTGAGTATGTATAGAAAGGTAATTATTCACGATAAACGAATTAAATGAGGAATAAAAGTATGAAAAATATTATAATATATACGTGTATTTATATGAATCATACGTAAAGAGTTACGTAAGGTGATTTTCCGTATCTAAAGAGAGCGGAGAAAGGATTGCTTCGTCATCTTAATAATCTCGATGTATTTGAATAATATTTTGGTTACAAAAAGCTGTATCCAAGGTGTTGAAGCTGAATTTCCAATAATATCTACCTATTATTATACACATTAATAATTAATTTCATTCATTATTATTTATAAATTACGATTCCACCACATGTTGTTATTACATCGTGGAGACTTAAACGACTGGTTCAAATATCATATTATAGAGACTATACCTACACCAATACACCGTTGAATTGTAGAACAAAATATGGCAGTTTATAGCTAAATATAACTATATTGCACTGTATTGTGCGATTAATTATATTAATATTAACGATTTTTGAACGTTGTATAACGGTATATTTATATAATAAGTATATGTATTATGTATAATGTATATAATATTATTGTCACGACTTAACGACGGAGGTCGCAGAGAGGATTATCACTACGCGAATCGGGCGGAAAGAATGCGCATTCCACCTAGGTTTTATATGTATTTTAGCAGGACAACACTATATCGTTTATAATAAATAATAATATATATTATAAGTATGACTATGAATTAATGTATGATTTTCGAGTGGAAACTCAAATTTGGTGATTTCGTCTCACGGTAACTGTCGACTAAATATATACAATACGGTCCTTAATCCATATATTATTTATTATTAACACATTTTTTTTTACAAAATCTTTTTTTCCCAGTCTATCGATCGATAGGCTGCACGTTATTTAATCTTATCGCTTACATATTATATATACATATACATTATACATAAACTATATAGGTACACCACACACAATATACGTATTAATATCATTATAAATTATTATAGTCGTTGAACAGAACGGTGTGGTCCGAGTCTTCGGTCATAGATTTAAACGGTCGGCGAAAGACTAGCTGTGTAATATAATACCTATATTACAATAATACGCTATTACATATATTATAATATATACTATTATTTATTATTACCCGTGGACCACACGCAATACATAATATACTGTCGTCGTTTATTATAAGTACAATCCGGAAGATGCAGCGCGCAGAAAAATCTCACACACAAGTCCATATATATATATATATATATATATATATATAACAAAATTAAATAGAATATACGGAAACCGGTAAATATATGCGTATGTACACACACGCACATATATATGTATATATTATATATAATAATAATAATAATATATTAAGACTTGATTGGTGTTGTGGTTTTATAACGGGTTCTTCAACATTCGGACGATTCATTCACGCGGTGTTTGCCCGGGGGCAACCACTCCGAATTCCGGGTCCAACCCAAATCAGGCGTTCCTAAATGGAAGAATAAACCCCGAAAAATAAAATCGATATTTGTTTTATCATTATTAAATATTATTGTATTTTTATTATTACCTATATATATACAAGCAGCCTGAAAGAAAATTTTGCTCGTATAATATCGAGGCCAATAAAGCCAAAAGTGTTTGCGTGCAGATTTAAAAATCTTTTTTTCGAAATCTCTTGGTGAAACATCGGATGGTACCATTTAAATTATTATAATTATTATGTATTATTGTTAATGGTCCTTGGTGCCTGCTTATAAACCGACGACAACGTGCGTCTCGTATCGTAGTGTATAAAATGAAATAGGTATAAAATATCCACCTATATTACGACGATTGAACGCTAAATGGCGTGTTTTCGGTGTCCTGTGTACAGATGAGAAATGTATATGAGAAAATAATAAAACACTCGGACGTTTTTAAACATTTAAAAAATGATTAGATCTAATAGATCTTCTTAAAAACGATGAGTATTGGATCAGTGTTTGACAGGAGAAGTCGCTTTACTGTATAGTTAAGGATCACTGTATAATAGCGTAATAGACCTAATTACGGTAGTTAAGGATAAAAAAAATTAAATTACAACTATAGTGGTATAAAATGTTCTTAGAAATACAAGTCGGCCTAAGGTTTCCGCTCAGGATTAATTTTCGTCTACACTGATATTTTATCTTTAAAATTTGAACTCATATCCATCCATGTACTATTATCTACTCAATGGCGAGCGTCAACCTGCTGTACTATAGGTATACTACAGCAGAGTGACTTTGCCAATTTTTAAATATGTCTCATTATAGTATTGTATGTGTCCGTTCACTTCTTCTAAACAAAGTTTAAAAAACATATCCCTGATGAAAATCATTTGTACCTATTTGTTAATTAGATTTCATTCGTCTGTGTACACTGCATAATATTAATGTTATAGCCATTGTATCTCGGTAGGCGTCCATATTATAATAGTATGTATGTGAGGCTCTGATGGTAAAACAATGTGGAATTGCGAATTCTGGGAAACAAATAACAATATCGTCAATAAAATGTGCCGCCGTAACGTACGCAAATTTTATTATAAATCATAATATTATCATAAAACATAGTTTGGACGTAAATCATTTTTACTTATACCTATGCGATAACTATACAATTGTTCATACAAATAATGTATACATATACAAAAATACGCATCTAATGAAGCGTGAAGTAGTTATTCGTTTAACGACGGTGACGTTTATACGAGTACGCGTGCTATATAGTAATGTAAATAGGTGAGACAGGTGTATTTATAAGTATATAATTATTTCTATCTATATATATTATATATAGATAATATTACCTACATTTACCTCTACAAATAACGAATTGTTTTGTGAGTATGTATTTGTGTCAAAAAAAAAAAAAAAAAGAATAAACTGGAATAATACAATTTTATGGTATTTTAACGGTAAAGTTCAATACTTTAATAATAATACATATTATATACATACATTTATGAATGATGTGGTTTTCACATTTAAATTCAATGTTAACAGTAGTATGCAGACATCGCCGACATAATGATACATAGGTACTTATATATGCACTAGATAGAAAGAGACGGTCGAGTGACGAGTACTTTATTTCAGGAACCAGAAACAATGTAGCCAATTTTTTTAATTTAAATTCTACTAAATGGTTGTCAATAATTTATAAAATATGTAAAATATAATTTTGTATGAATTGTAAAATTTTCTTTAAAAAATAGAATACAATTTATTGCTAGGTAGGTACCTAGTTTATAAGAACTTAAGTTATAACTTACCTAGTTAGACAAACTACATCTGACAGCTAAATCTGTTATATTCTGTATAAAGTAGGTACGAGTTTTAAGTAGGTATAGTAAATATTTTGAAAAACTGTTATAAATGACTTAACCCAAAATAACAGGATAAGTTAAGTTTATTTTTAGTAAGTATTAAGAGCTGGATCTCTCACAAGTATGTAATTTCTCTGTCAACCGTCTTACAAACGTACAACATATGGCTATGTTCTACGTTCCATGATTAAATGATGGTCCATATTATAGTATGTCGTAGATAGTCTTAAACGTGCCAAATTTGGTGTCAGTAACGATTGGGTATTATATTAATTTTATTTAATGAATGAATAGAGTGAATTAACGTTTTACCAAACTTAAAGGTAAGAACATTATCTATGTTTATAAATTGAAATTTTTACATTATTAAAATATTTTTACGTGTTATGAGCTACCTATTTTTAATTATAATAATTTACATTTCAGTTAAAAATTAAAATATCCTATCAATACTCAGTAGGTACATAAAATACACAAAGATAATGTTCTTACTTTCAACTTGAAACTTTCAAGCTCAATAAAACATACAACTAAATGAATGGAAATTTACCATAATATAAGTACCTATTGGTAATAATCTATACAATTGGACGTTCTATTATAACAAAATATATTGAATTAAGTGTCATAAATTACAAATATATAATTATCTAATTATCTAAGTAGCAATGGCAAACAAAAATATATTTTTCGTGTTCAATATTAATCTAGACGGTTAAAAATTAAAATGGAAAAATAATAACGTTCAACACTTTTAGGTGTACCTACTACCTACTACCTACTACCTACTTAGTACTTACTCAAGTAATTATACCTAAATAAGAAATTGAGCTTTCGTCTGCTGTATTATATTCAGTATTCACGCTGCATGCATCGCGGTGTATTCGTGCAATCGTGCTACAAACAAATGAGCTATATGGTTACAGGTTATTTAATTTCTTACTTTCTTAGTATTCTGTGATTCAATCATGTGATTTTCAGTTTTTTTTTTAAGCTGTTTCATTAAAAATATTAAATACAGATTATATGAAAATACTAAGTGATGATGAGTCAACAGATTAGGTTACTTCCTAAACGTTAGTGTTTCGTTAAATAAAAAACGTTTACGCTGTCACTTTACCGAATATTATTATACTAGTGTTAGGTAATAGCCAATAGGTATGTATTTCAAATGTTTAAAATGTTGTAAATATTATACTTTTGTTATTTAGATTTACTTCGTTCATACTGGCGAAGGTACATGACCTTACCTTAAGCGTACCTAAATGGTTCAAGTTTTTTGAACCTTCTTTTAATTCATTTATTTGAATTTACA
The DNA here is from genome assembly GCA_009835225.1 of Aphis craccivora. NCBI lineage: Eukaryota > Metazoa > Arthropoda > Insecta > Hemiptera > Aphididae > Aphis > Aphis craccivora. The sequence goes on from VUJU01000280.1 coordinate 97,440, forward strand.
CTTTCGCGACTGTTTTCGAAAGCAAAATAATTTTAAAATTAATGAATTATATAGATAGCTACTTAGTAAATAAATTTTGTACACGTATAGAACAATGTGCAATTGTAGAAAATGATTTATATTTCCGTATTAAAGTGAATAATTTCTATTTTGACACGAATTAGCTATAACAAGTCGAGTTAGTCACGTAGGTATAAAGTACTTACCTATACCTCCAGACATAATATGCGATATACCTCTACAACACTACCATGTAGCATAAGTCATATTATGGGTATATATACTATGTATATATTATTATCCTGCATTATTGTGACCGCACCATATTTCAAATTCTTCCCAATATTGATATCGGCTATAACCGAGTCTTAAAGTAAGTATAGTGCGAAATTCGACTTTCACAAAGATTCACGAAATGGAACTATTATTGTTCTAGACGCTCGATTCACTACAATATTTCTATAATATATATTATACCTATTTAATATTTATTATTTTAACATCGAAAAATGTTATCAAGTAAATATTTTAGAGAATGTCTCATATAATTTGATGAAGATAAAAATATTTCTTATTAAAAAATTTAGATCGAATCACTACTGAGTCGGATAGATATAATTTTACACGACTCGTTTTATACCTAAATAGGTAGTGTTTTAGTAATAAGGAGTATTATAGAATATTCAATATTAAGAATCAGGGTACCTTTATTTTTATATTTTTTAACATTACGAGATAGCTAAGTGCACCTATGTTGTCTATATATACATATGCAGGTATAAATTATTAATAGGTATCTAGAAAAATGAAATAGGTATTTAAAATGAAACACCATACAGCTAAATTTTTAAAACCAGCTTAAATATTTATTTTAAGTTTAGATACCTTAGTGGCTTGGCTACTACTTTTTGCAAGTTTTTTCGTCTGTATAGTACCTATATTTAGCTACATAAGTTGTAATTAATTATATGCATACATTATATAGTATATCTATACACCTATATAGTTACATATTGACACGTATATAAGTATATTATATATATATATATATATATATAAGAAGTATGCTTATTGTTAATAATAAATATTTATTATAACGGTTTTCCTGATAGCTAATAAACAACATAGTTATCGTGAAGGATATACCGGTCTAAATAATACGAACTGTCCTTTTACGATGAACTTAGTGTGACAATCCTGCAATATTAATTTTACATTCTCAATAATTTTATTGTATTCTAATAACCTATCTTACCAGTCTATAATTAAAATGGCGAACAAACCATACGTTTACGAGGATTGCGTTTTGTTATAATAATGTAATATTTAAATATTTTGAATATTATTTTATTTATACTTTGAACGTTAAAAATGGATCTAGAAAGGTTGAACGCAATGATGATGATCTCAGGAACTACTGGTTATTTTAAAAATTATTTTTGTGTTGGATAGTTCATTTGTCGAAGAAGGCTTAGGCCTATATAACATTACGCTGCGACCAATAGGAGCGAAGCATCGGTGAAAAATGTTGCAAAAATGTGGAAAATAAATAATAATAATAGTAAAAAATTGTTACCATAGTTACCGAAAATAAAAAAATTAGTAATAATAATAATAGATAGGTAGTACCATAGTTACCATTTATAATCTATACATATAAAATCCAAATACCGCATTGACTCACTGATTGCTGTATCTCAAAAACTACGCAACGTACGGACTTGAAATTTAGAATAGAGGTTCTTCTCATATTTTCACCGTGCAGTGAGAAAGGATTTTTCAAAATTCGCATTTTAAAGGGTTACTCAAACGGGGATTTCGAGATTTACGATGGAAATTGTAATTGTTTGTAAATGGTTGCTATAACAATCTGATTTATGTGTCGACACATTTATCACATAAACTTAATATAAACATAATTTTTACTTTTAACATATTTTTTATCTATTTAAGTGAAAAACTGAATTTTTTACAACGTTATCTTCAAATTTTTTAGAGTTAAGATATTTATTTGATTAACACAACAACTTGATATTATGATACAGTTAAAAGTTAAAACTAAATTTGATATATTTGAATTGGTTCGTTATGTGTAAAATTTAATAAATTATTCAAAAGGCGTTGCACCTACGGCGCGTGTTGCCTCCTTCTTACACACTCATACGACATTGTACATTTTCATTCCCCAGTTTCAATAGTGTGTTTTTAGTTTTTATATTAGAGTGAATTGACCTATTATCAAACTTTTAGGTAACAACATTATCTGTATTCTCTAAAAGCAAAAGCAATTGACTAAGCATAACAAATATATAGTACTCAACAATATTACCCATATAATTACACGTGTGACTACAAATTTAAATATTATATAATTTACATTTAAAAAGACATTCTTCTTTTCGATAACGCTTCCACAGCGTTTTACACCTAAGAGGAGATTTACGGGCAACGCCGGGTAATTCAGCTAATCTATATATATATATAAATAAGTGAACATTTTGAATAAATTTTATAACTCAAGACCCACCAAACCGATTTCGATAAAAATATCAGGGCATATTAAAATTGATTTGTAGATGGTTTCTGTGAATTTTGTACGATGTGCAATAAGTGGTTATAGAGTTATGGTCTCTTAAGTGGACAAAAAAAAAATTTCGGTAACCATGGTAACAATTTTAACAAAAAAAAAAAAAAAAAAAATTAAAAGCACTGATTATTAGGTACCTATTATTATTTCATTTTCGGTAACCATGGTAACAATTTTAGATTCTGAGCGGAGCGATGAATGTATTGATGATTTTACAATGTCGTGTTTTTTTTTTTTAAATAATATGAAAACCACGAGATGGCACATTATTATTTTTATCCACTGTAGTAAAAAAAAAATTGATATAATTTTGATACTTAAGGGTTAGATATTATAAACTTACGTATACATCTCGCGGGGTCCGTAATCCACGATTGCCTACATAATAATATTATACTGCTCGCATAATCATGAAAGTCTAAAGGGCAACGCGAAGCAGAATGACTATAATATAGTATTACTTGACTAACTCGTTGATTGATAAACAATGATAGATTGATGCTTGAAATTTATACGGTAGGTACATTTGTAAAATCGTACTACAAATTTAGTGTGCAATAAGAAAGCATTTTACAAAATTCGCATTTTAAAGTGGTGCTTGAACAACTTTTTGGAGAATCAAAATGGTCAATGCAAAAAAAACTTAATGAATCATGTATATAAATATAATAATATATTAATATATATAATATATAAGTTTAATTATTTTGATATACTAAACTATGTATTATTTATTTATATGTATATATTTTATGAACAATTACTAATTAGACATAACGTATACCTACGTTTTATTTTTTGGTTTATATAGATCATACAAATTATTCAATTTTGACTATTAGTCACTGCATGCTACTTAATTGTCAATTGCCAATGTCTTGTACTCTTACCTTGTCTTCGTCAGTATTTAGTGGCGTATTTAGGAATTTTGCTGGGAGGGGGGTGAAATATATAATAATATACCCTTAAATACGTACATAGTATATATTTTAAAAATCCCCTAACTTGTTACCTATTGAGGATATATAGTGTGGATCAAGTCGAAATAAGAATTAACACAATTTGTATAGGTAGTACCTACCTACATAAAAGTATTATTTGTTATAAATTAATTCTAGCGCTTCACTGGTCTTTTATATTAGCATTTTCTATACACCAAACAATTTTCAAAATATTATGATTTGTTTTAACACGTTGATGAACAGTGAGGATTGTCAAAAATTATATAAAGTACCTATGCCTAAATAGATCAATGTATTAGTAGGTACTGCTATAATAGCAGTAAATGTCACATTACATCAAATTTAAGTATGCTCTTGTAATGCTTTAAATCGAATGCTTGTAATATGCGTTAATAGTTTATAGTGTATACATTATAATACCAATACACGTATATTATTTTCATGGCTACGATATACATATAATTATAAGTAGAAATAATGTGGTTATATCCAATATCTATAAATAACATCATCATTTTAGAAGAATAATATTATATCGGCCTTATTTTGTCAGTGCCCAATATCCCTTTATGCTGTATGGGGACAGTACAACTTGCTCTTTCATATGGTACCATTGAAAAAACCACTGCTAAGCAGAAGTGTCACTATTCGGTCGGTTTTACAGTACTGCTATAGCAGTATTATTCAAAAGTGTCCCCTGGCATCACCAAATAAAAATACTGCTATAGCAGTACTTTTTCGTGACTGTCCGTCAATGTGTTTTAAACAATTTACAGACATTTTCAGTTTTAAATTTTAGATTCTAAGCGGAGAGATGAATGTATCGATTTAACAATGATGTGTGTTTTATTTTTTTATTTGTGTCTGTGTACACGATAAGTAGTCGAAATAACGTTTAACGATTTTTCAACTTCAGTATCTTGTTCGATGGGAAAGTGCATCTAATTGGAGGTCAACATTTAAAATTTCTAGTAATTTTCAAAAGCGCCGGGAAAAACAAAAACAAATAGGTAACCTTGTTCATAAAGTCACAGTAGATTCTGATTTTGAATTCTGATTTTTTTTTTTTTTTGTTATCATATTCTTTATGATTATTATTTTGTGGAATAAAATTTATTCCACGAAATTAATTACATTTTTTTATAAAATAATAATATTAATGGAACAAATGTTTTGTGGGACAAATATAATGTGGAAAAAATATTGTAGTGGAATAAAAGGTAAAAAAGATAAAAGAATAAAGATAGGATCTAATACATCATATTGTTCCGCAAACAATGAGCTCCAATGGGCATTTGTTCCGATAACTATTTTTTCCCATAGAAAATAGAAGAATTATTATTAATTATTATAATTATTATTAATATTATCTATGTTTGTTCCGTAAAATATTGTTTCCAATTACTATTTGTTCCATAAATTACTTTTTCCACGTTAGGAACAAGTACTTTGCGGAACAAATAGTGATTGGAACAAATATTTTGCGGAACAAAATATGAAGCCCCTTTAGAATGCATTACTTGTTATCGAAATTGAACACAGTGTTGCCTGAGAGAGAATGTTAAAAAGAAATTTCGAATACATTAGGAGTCACAGATATAGATAATAATTATCTATATCTGTGTTAGGAGTATCATTACTTAATTTACGGCGCTAATGTGCAATTTATTGTACATAATATTATAGTTTAGAAAACCGTCATAATGTAGATTGTAGACAGTTGTTCAATGACCTATGTTAACTGATGACTGAAAAAGATGCACAACAAAACATCTATAAAAAAAAAATAGTTTCCTATATCACTAATTAATAATTATTAAAACTTTTAAATGATATCTTACCCTCTAAGCAATTAGACCTTCCCCGATGAGATACCAGCTATATCGTGCCTCTAAGACGTATCTTACAGACTTCGTCGCCTAACCATATTTTCTGACTACAACCGTGGTATAGCCTATCGAGTAATTAAATTATATTATTTTACTCTATAGACTGTTATAGTAAAAAACAAATTCAGATTTATATCTAATCAATATCTTTTTTTCTACATTGTGTATAAAAGGTTTATTGTTCTTATAATGTTATCATAAAATATAATATCGACATCGATTAAATTTTTTCTTTTTAGATTACTGTCGTGCCGTGCGCCGTTTTTTATTCCATGATTACAGCGTCGGCTACATTCCGTCCTCACCATCATTCTCTCTCTGTTAACGTTTCGGTCTGTCCACACATGAAAACGTGCTTCAAGACCCATTTTTTGGTGACTGGTAAGTGAAATTTATATATTTTTTTGTTCTTAGCCCTTAACTGCTGGTTAACAGACGCTGTTCGTTGAAATCCCTTTAAATAATGTTTTGAATATTTCTTGGGAACGTGATTTTCACGAATCAAAAAGTAGCTTATCAGACCATGTTTGTTCAGACTCGTCTTTAGGTTATGGTGCTCGTGGTTTTCAAATTGTATGTGTCAAAATTAATGGTAAACATATCGGACCCGACCTTATTTATCCTCGGCACTATACAATTTGTTTTTTCATTAACAAATTTTCATTTTACTTGAGCTATTTACTCTTAGCCACCAATAATCGCGTACGTACCAATAGTGGTATGATTTATTCTCAATTTACGTCTAATGCCCTACGTCCTCATTTTAACAATTTAACATTTAACCAAACATTAATTTGTTAATTTTTTTCAGATAATACTTGATTTTGTTTAAATCTTTCAAATAAAGTCAAATAAGACAAAATGCCTGTAAGTACTATATTGAACACTAATTGGTATTGAATTAAATTAATGCATTGTGTTATAGTTAGCTAAAGATTTGCTTCATCCTACTGCGATTGAAGAACGCAGAAAACACAAGTTGAAGCGCCTTGTTCAACACCCAAACTCTTTCTTTATGGATGTCAAATGCCCTGGATGTTATAAAATTACAACTGTATTCAGTCACGCTCAGAGCGTAGTTATATGCACCGGATGTTCCACAATTTTATGTCAACCCACTGGAGGACGAGCTAGACTAACTGAAGGTACATTATAAAATTATTTAATTACCTTTTAATACCTACCTAAAGTTTTTTAATCTTGATACTGGCATATTTGAAGTGAAGTTAGATTTATACTAAATCGAGTATTGCCAAAAATATTTTTTATTTTATGCAGTTTATTTATTTTATGAATTTAATAAAATATTCCCTACACATATGTTATAAAGCCAAACACATACAATATGTTATATCCAACATTATTAAATAGATATCTGACAGTTTGTGCAATAGCCTCTTAGGTATAATCTATAATTTATGTTAATTTAATTAATAGTTATAATTTTATAGATACTCTATACTCCTTTTAGACAAAAAAAACATTAAGGGCTCATTTCCCAAATAATCCAGCTGCCTTGGCTTATGAAAGTGATCTCAAACAAGTGGCCCATAATAAATATTTATTTATTCATACATGAAGTTCAGTATTAAAATAGAAAATAGAGAGATGTTTGCGGATGCATAAAATAATTTTATTAGTTCTCTTACTGTACAAAATATAAGTTGTAGTCCCTGTTTTTCTTACCATATTAATTCCTGGGACCTCTGCTATTGTGATCGATTTATTTCATTATTGAAGATTAGTATACTTTACACATTAAGTATCAGTCTGCCACCATGTCCATTATGTGCAGTTGACATTTTATGAGATCCAAACTCCTATCCATCATATATTATGGCGAGTTAGCATAGTGTAGGAATTAGTTTTGGATACGTGAATGGTTTGTTTCAAATATTTTTGTGTTAATTACCCAAATAAAAAATATAGGGTTTTTTATTTTAACATTATTGAATGATAGGTACAACATTAGTTGTAATACTTTTAATTATTAGATTTAAACAAATACCCAATAGTTGGCATAATATTATTTTTTTTATTAATCTTGAAAGCTTATTAATACTTAGATTAATTATTAATTTTCATAGTAGGTGATATAATTTTATTTTTATTAATTCTTAAAGAAGATTTATTCCCATGCACCTTGTTAATATTAATAATTATGTTATATTATTACTTTATTCCAAATTATATTATACGTTAAGCAGATATTGAAGTCTCAAACAATTGCTTCTAGGTGATGGCAGTTTATGTTAACTGTCGAAAATTAAGTTCCATTATTGTTTAGAATATGTTAGAAAAACAAAATGATATGAACTTAAAAAATAACATATAAATGTTTAATTATTTAATATTTTGAAATCTAAATTAATCAAGTATATTACTATTTTTATTTTATCTTAATTTCAAGTTTTATGTTTCAGGTTGTTCTTTCAGGAAGAAAGCTTATTAAGACCCTTGCTCCTGTATTTTAATGTACAATATGAATATGCGTTGAATAATAAAAACATTAAAAAAAATTCATTCTTAATTTTAATTTTTTATTATTATTTATTTTTCTACACCTTTTAAATAATTTGGGTTTTATTTGACATGTTAAACTAATAATGTAAATATTAAGATTGATTTAAAAGCTAAGATTCGTATACATTAAAATAATTTTAAAATGTTATGTATATTTGATATAATAGTCTTACCACTGTAAACATTTTATTATCCCCAAATAACTAAAGAATTCAAGTTTTTATTGTCATTTATCGAATGCATAACAACATATCTTATTGATAATTCATATAGTTTTAAATTTTGAGGAGATCAATGAATGTATTTATTTTACCATGATGTATGTTTTTTTTCCCCAGTAATGTGTTGTCATAACCTTTTGAACCAATAACGATGCTTCAATTTTTATGAATTTAACACTAAATTTTATTACCACTTTAAAATATCGATAAAAACCTGTGAGATACCTTATATAAGGAGTATTTCACTTAAATTTTATATACTAATTTTAAAAATATCAGAGTAAAAGAATTATTTTGAACATGAAATCTATTATTTCTCAAACGATGACATGATGGGTATGGGCAACATGACGTGTGGTGTCTATTTAACACAAACATGAAATTTAGTAGTTGTTTTATTTATATTTAGTTCAAAAAAAAAAGAAAGTATATTATCACTCCTGTACAGTAGATGACAGTGAACACAGTGACAATTCCAAGTGTACTTGGTTATTGTTTTCAAATTCTTTATCAAAATTACACGGGAAAAAAAATAAGAACATTTTAAATTAGTATAAATGTAAATTGTAATATAGGTTTGAGTAAAATACCTTTTTTTTTATTCATTTTTTCTCTTGATAATTATAAAAGTAATGAGAATTTTCACTTTTAATTCTCAAAATATCAGAAAACATATTATAAAAACCCTATCTTCACTAAAATATGAAAAACATCATTATAAAATCTATATTAATCATTCCATTTAAAATTTTAAATCAATTCTTCAAGCATTTATTTGATAAAAACATATCATCGCTACTTATCATATTTACCGTCCACCCCAATTTGGATGTACGTGGAGGCCATAGTTAATGTTAATGTCAATAACAGTAATTAGATTGAAGTGTTGTATATATTATGCATTTAAATATTATATAATTCACTTAATTATTGTTATGTAGGTAATTCTTTATAACACAACATTTTTAATGTACAATTAGCAGTACATCGTAATACAGAGACAATATATGTCGGCCAAGAGTCCTTTTAATTTAAATAAATACTTTATTATTTAAAAATTAGTTAAAAAGATAATTTTTGAGAATAGGTAACAAACATCAGTGTTTTAAGTTGGGTAGGTTATACAATGTAATGTACCTAAAGTAGGTATAGAGAAAGCAAGAACTCTTATATATTATATTTCATAAAATTATTGGGTTTCTTCTTCCTTAGGTATCTATGAAATGTATTTAAAATAGATATTTAGTTTAAGCTGTATTGTACCATGTATCTATTTAATACTTTATACTTGGGTACCTACCTATTTTAGATTACTGATACCTAAATTAAATGTATTCATACAATTTTGATAAATATTTTCGTTTATGGAGATTAAACTACACAATAAAATTACCTACCAATTTAAATGTAATAATATTTTTTCAAATTAAAGTTTTAAAAACAAAAGCTCATTTATTATACACTAGATTTATTATTAGTTTTCATGTTACCTACATGATTTTTCTAATTCGCCAAGTTAGGTAATTCTTTAATGAATAATTGTCGTCTGTAAATAAATACTTGAAATTTTCATTATAAACTTAAAAATTATTTAAGAATTAAGAAATAATACTTACCAGGTTGCAGGAAGGAGAATTGGTATTTTTGTTTTGACCGTTTTGAGTACTGTCGTTACCTGTCACAATTGCGTAGGATTTGTCCTTTGTGTTCGTATGTGAAAAATCTGTTGGTTGGATTTTGAACTGTGAGTTAGTATTGAGAAGTCGGAATTGCAGTTGATGTTTTGTAAGACTTTTTTGAATTTGAAGGATGACTACATCGTTGTTGAGGCTATTTATAAATGTTACATCCCTTAAAGTTAGCGGAATGCAGCCGATGCAGAATGATTGTCATTTCATAGCACACAAATAGTAAGAAATTTGCGTGGTTTGGTACACGCGATGCCGTGGAATCTAGGAAAAAAAAATCCCTGGAAAATAAATCCACAGGAAAAAAATTCCCAAAACTATACGCCTATACCTAAATGTTGGATACAGCTGTCTAAAATAATAAAAAAATATAAAATTTGATTGATAACTATTATAATATTATTTTGATCACACAGCTAGATTACGCAAAAATTAAAAATAATTATGATAATAATGAACAAAAAGATGTATAAAATAATAATTAATAATAGGTAATAAAAAGTTAATCAGTTCTCTTGAGTATGTTATTACTCACAGCTGTCAAAAATTAAAAAGCGGGTAAGTGGGTACCGCTCTGCTGTACATTAGGAGCCTTGTGGATCATTATTATATATTTTAGGAGTATTAAATTTGAATCCAATGATAGGTATCATTGTATACGAAAAACAACTCTGAACGAGGATAATTTGTCAGCCTATGATATCATTTCCAGTGGTTAGTGAAAAAGGTGGTTTATGTTTTAATGGCCTGAATACACCAAAATTTAAGTCCTTTTATAATTATTATAAGCTAAACTTATGGAAAATCTCGTATTAAATTGTCAACTCTTATCTTCTTTACAAAAATTTTTATGAATTATACCTACAAAATAATTTGCAAATATTCATGATTTTGACGAATTTTTGTCAATATTTGAACTTCAAATGCTAATTAAAAAAAAAATTATGCCTATGTATTCTTATAATTTTTTAATCATTATAAAAATAACGTATGTGTGTATTCAATTTTCAAGTATTTTGATAGGGCCAAAAAAAATTTATCAACACTTCAAAAAAAAATTTTCAAAAAAATTAAAAATTTCAGTCGTCTATAAATAGAAAAAGAAATCAAAATATTTTGAAAATTTTACTATATGTCTGTATATAGATAATACTAACAAACATTTGGTGAAAATTTAAAGTATTGATAGTGATATAGTGATTAGTTTTTTAATTACAACCATATACAACATCGCTTTGGTCAAAAACGTGTTTTGCGTAAAAATTCCCGTTTTTCCTTAATTTTTTTTTTTTGTGCTTTTGAAGACTATTGGGAATTTCATGATATGACCTCCCCAATGCAATAACTAGATTCACTTTCAAACCAGAAAAGCTACTGAAGTTGAAAATCGAAGCATTATTTCGACACGTTCTCGTGTACACAGACAAAATAAATAATATCCATGTACATAATAAAAAGTTAATGAGTTCTCTTGCGTATGTTATTACTCACAGCTGTCAAAAATTAAAAATAATACAATTATGATAAATGATAATGTATTATACTATATAAGTAAACTTTGCAAACTCGACAAAGCAAACTTTGGGTTTTTTTTTCCTGTGGATTTTTTTTTCCAAATACCGATGCCGTGAGCTGATGATTTACACCATTTTGAAACATCGAAAAGATTAGGAGCAGTAGTGCTGGAAAATTTATCGTTGCTTGTGTGACTCTTCTATTTACACTTTAGCATAGATGTAAACTGGGAGGGGGCAACTGCCCCCCTTGATATTTTTGCAAAATGTATGTATTGGGTGTATTTATTTTAGTCTCTAAGTATCTTAAAGGATACGGTATATCGATATAAATTAAAGTTTGCCCCCCCTCCAAAAAAAAATTTCCCAAGTTATGCCCATGAGTAGGGCCGTTCTTATATAATGTCCGGTTAAAGTTTACGGACACTTAACCGGCGGAATATATTAATAAGAATATGTTTGAAGATTGAATAAGTATACTCCCACGATTTTCTTTTATTTGAATTTTGATTTTTATTTCATTCGTACCTACTTATTTTTATATGGTACGATGTTTTTAATTATGTTAATTTTGTTTTTAATATATTTGTAGTTTCTTCCAACTAATAAAAAAAAAAAAAAAATGAAAATAAGTTTATCACTACCTACTTAAATATAGTTAAATATTAAGCATGAATTTGTTTTATAAAATTCCAAACGTTGAGCTTTTTATTGCATTGCATACAAATTAGTATAAAAATTATTATTTTATTAGTATAAAATTACTATACTTAAATATATCAACTATAAAATAGTAAATACCAATAATTGTTTTTCTAAATGTCAATAAAAATGTTATCACTGGGTTAAATTTCTTGAAAAGCTAATCCAAAGTTCTTCATTAGTAGATCATACTGTAATTAAAAATATAAAAAAATAAGTATAATTAGTAAACATTTGGACGAAATCGCATATTTTAACTATTGTTTTGTAAAAAATTAAAAAATTATTTGTGAGGACTTAAAGCTTTTATAGTTTTATTTTATTATGAATTAACTTTATCTTATACACGGAACAGACATACTAGTACACTACACGAATGTCGAATGTTGACAGCCTACTCATAAGTCGAATACGACGAATTCATGACAATGGTTGTAAAAATGTGAAGAGTAAACCGACTAAACCATGGTCTGTGAAAGCTCAACTCACAAATAGGTACACAACAGACAACAATTGTCAAATGTCAATTAAGTTTAAATTAATAAAATAAATATTAAATATTATTCACGTACCGTGACTCTGGTGAACAGTTACCCGCGTTTCTATCCTGGCTTACCAGTGTCGCCAACGCACCGGTGCGCCTCGACCGTTGCGTGCCGATGCACGGAGGCCGCGGCTGTCGTAACCGCCGTTACCGTCAATGAAAAATGCGCACCCGGTAACCCGGCGTCAGCGCATCGGTCGAATACCATATACCGCTGTCCGTATTCGTACGCTTCGCTGATAACGAGCTTTGTTTACGTTTGTCGATATCAGTGTTTTGCGTATTGATAGTAAAAAAAAAATAAAATAAAAAAGTAATAATAATAAATTACTCGTTATACACACACTAACACATATATACGGTTATTATATTATTATATATATAAGTAGTGTACACGGTACTATCATTATTCGGTAAAAATATAAATCGCGAATTTTGTTTTTAATTTTTAATTATTTTCTCCGAACATCGGTGCCCTGGATCACGCCTGGACGCCTGACGTTTTGCCTGTCGACCGATGTCCGTGTACCATTCGTGCCTCACCATCGGATCGTGCCGAAGGAATTTGACATCGTTGTTATTGTCAACAATTTCGTGATCATTGTCATTGTAGTAGTGCTCAGCGAAGCAGATTGGTGCGCTTTTGATTACGACTTTAGAATTGGTGAGAAAAATAAATTTTTGTGTTTTGTTGATTTTTGGACTGACGTGACCACTACTATGAACTTGTGTCGTCCGAGCTTTCTACTAAAATTGACACTGTTCCTGGTGGTACATTCCAAACTTATCATCATATCACCACTCTCGTTACCTTAATCATTATATAAGTGACCGTATTTATTAATTTTATCATCGTTGGTTTACAGAAGGCGGAATGTGGTAACCAATGATATAATTCAACGGTCAAAGCGATGCAGAATGTATTTTCCCGGGACATGTTTTCAATGGGTACATTTGATGGGGGAGTCAAATGTAATGGACATGTCCAACTGCCAGGACGCACATCAAAAAAAGATCGCAAGGGGTGCAAAAAAGAAAAAATTGAAACTGTGCTAAAAAACCGGTTTATTACTCCGTCAAAGGTTAGGCCACCTGTGATTAAATTGCCTAAGATTAATGTTAAAACTAAAAATCAAGTCATTAAGCCAGTTGAGGTAGTGAAGAATAACAGTTCGACCGTCGATCCTGTGGTGAATAGACCAAATCCAAATATTAAGGATGATGTTCTGAAGTTCAAAGAACTACTGTGCAATACTACTTCTCCAACACCTCCTCCTGTTGATGTCCCAGAACAAGTTAAAGATTGTTTGCCCACTGTATTAGAATCATCACCAAAAAAGACAAAAGCCAAAAAACGAAGTAAAAATAAGGCTGAGAAAAGTGTGTCTAGTGGAAACAAGAAACCTGACAAAATAGACCCTTTGAATGTAAATGATAAGAACCAGTTAAGCTGCAATATAATTACTATTCCGCCTAAAAGAAAATATGCCAAGTTGAGTAATTGGCAAAAAGATTGTGGAACCAGACATGAAACCTTGCAGAGGATATTGAGAGAATTTGAAAAAGAAGCTAAATTGAGGGAAAACCTATATCCTTTAGGTAAATAAATTATTTATTATATGATGTTGGTTATATATATTTGTCAATTATGCTTAATTTATTAAAAGTATTAAAAATTTATTTTTTATAGATTTAGTTTCATCTGATAGTGAGGATACTGATGGTCCATTAAATTTAGAGTTAGAGGATGTACCGTATCAAAAATTTTGGTTACCTTCTGATCAAATTGAACCTTTAGATCGAGATGCTAAAGTGAATAACTTGAGATCAGTACTTCGGCGAAGGTTCCATCAAATATCTAACCTTCCTGATAACTCACCATCTCCTGATTTAGTATTAGCATTGACGAATGCTATACGAAAAGATCCTATTTGTATCAACCAAATAGTATGCCAAGAGTCTGATTTTAAACCTAAATTTAAAAGGTTAATACTAGTTATTATATTAAAGATATTTTCTTGGTTTATTTTATTAAACGCATGAACTATTATTTTAACTAATTACTTTATACTAAAATAATTGATTTTTAACCAAATAATTTTGTTTTATTTTTATTTTTCAGTATTGATGGTGTGTCTATGGTGCAGCAAAAATGTTGTTTGGAAAGATGTCACTATCCTGCTATACCATGCACTCGTCATTGCTTTAGACATATTTTACGAAATGTTGACCAACTCCTTTTTGAACACTGTTCTGCACGAACTAATCAAGGTCCGTGTACCAATGCTGTGTTTAATATTCGTGATGTACAGCCATTGTGCTTTGACCATTTATACTCTAAGGACACAATAATTCCGGTGAGTTAAAAATAACCATAAATACAAGTCAGTAATTAATTTTCATTAAATTATATAAAAAATAATTTTAGACCGAGGAAGTACCTGTTGTCAAATCTAAACCTCGTAAAAGGCCAAAGAATGCTCCATTTAACAAGCTGTCAAAACGTAATAAAAAGAAAAAGCAACTGCCTAAATGCCCTCTTGAGCCTCCACCTTACACAGAGACAATCGAACCTAATACTATTGAGCCAATTACTTGCACTAATGATCTGCCTCAAAATATCA
This sequence comes from Aphis craccivora, assembly GCA_009835225.1. Classification (NCBI taxonomy): domain Eukaryota; kingdom Metazoa; phylum Arthropoda; class Insecta; order Hemiptera; family Aphididae; genus Aphis; species Aphis craccivora. The sequence goes on from VUJU01000280.1 coordinate 112,694, forward strand.
ACTGTGATGTTACGTCACTTTACTCATCTGTTGCCAATCCTGATATCTATTTACATCCTGGTAAAGATAAATTCAGACTAACTAATAAGATAGAATGGACTAAAAATGTTTAGTCATGTCTCTCATAGTTCGTGAATTTTAAAATACACGTACTTGAGGAAAATATTAATTGTTGCCTTTATCATATATTATATTCATTAAATAAATTATATTTATGTATAGAGGTAGTGCTTGAGGCTTTTAGCTATCATTTTCCTCTAGATATAAGTTTCTCATAAGCCACAATCAACTCAGTGATATAATACTCACTTACAGTCTATTCTATCTTGCTTTATAATTTATTTCATTTAAATCTTAAAAAATAATAACAATAAATTATATTTAATAGTTGGTAGTAATATTATTACACACGAAGTGGAAGTTGGTGATGAAGTACTTGCTGGTTTAGATGCAGCTGATTTAGCAAGTCATGCATCAAGACTACTGGATGATCATGATGATATTACAAGTGTGTTCAGTCAAATACCTGTAGATGCATTCAATGATCTCTTTACTGGTAAGTATTTATGATAATTAGCTTTGTAGGTAGTTAATAATGTTGATTTATAATTATGTATTATAATTTTATTATTTTTAAAGTTGATAAAAATGGACAGTATGTACCTTCACGTGAAGAAACTGAAGAATTAGAAAGAGCATTAGAGGCTGTTGACATGGATGTCAGATCACTTGAAAGATTGTCACAGTCTCACATGGCCAATATTTTGGATCCTGCTTCATTACTAGCAGACTTACCGATACCTCCTTTTTCCAGCTCATAGCAAATCCAAGATGTAAACATAACTAAGGTAATTTTATGAATAAAAATTATTAAAAAATAACTTAGGTAATTTCTTAAAAAAAAAAAAAAATACTATTAGTTAATAAATTTATATTTCAAATTTCCTTTCTTCCCAAATCTTTATTATAATTTCCTAAACATTTGTGATAAATAGATTTAAAGAATTTCAAAATTAATTTTTAGTCTATAATAAGTATTTTATGTTCTTATTAAAGTTCAATAAATTTTATGACTTTTAGTGAAAATAATGCATATTTACTATTTAGTGTATCAAAGAATCTGTAATAAATGTCTATTTGTAAAAATACATTATTAATACATTTTGTTCTTTAACAAAAACAATGTATATTGCTATTGCGGTCATTAAAAATAAAAAAAAAAAATTGAATTACAAATACAATAAAATAAAATTGAATTAAATGTATACTGTAATCATTTATGATTAGTATGTGATATGATCCTGATTACATTAACTATTAGTTATTTTTAAAACTTAACAGTATTTTACCGTTAACTTTATTAATGTACATAGAATTGTAATAATAAACAAATTTATCACTATAAGAATCTTATTGGCAAATTTTTATTTATTTAATTTTAAAGTTGAAATAGAACAAACCAAATATAATTTTAAATTATAAAAGCGAGGAAAATGTGTAATGTGAATATGTAATAGCCATAGTTTTTACAACCTATTATTTTTAATTTTTGTTATGTATATTTTATTTAGATTGACTAATAATTTAAGTATATTTTTATTTATATTATAAAAAGTTCAAGTTTTTGGGTATTTTTAGATTTAATTAATTAATTTTTATTTTTGGAAATTAAATGTATTATTGTATATTTTTGTTATTAAATCACATTAACATTCCGAGCGTTATATCAAATAGTAATCAAATTTTATGCTGTTACCATTATTTTATTATAACTACATATTCTTATTTATTTGACTTATTTTAAATTAAAAATAATAATACATTTTAAGTATCAATATCTGTTAACTATACTCTTACAATTCATTCAAACTTAACTTTATATTTTACCAATTTATATTTTTGTTAGACTTAAACTATATACCATCTCACATTTGATACTCTAATTTATGCTTGATGCATGATAGCATCTTTGACTTCATAGTTAACTTCAAGTGTGTTGAAATGATTTGATAGTGTTTATTTTTATATTAATTAACTCAAGTAATTGTGAAAATGTTGACTTTACAACTTCATTGCAAAATTGTTGTTTACTTGACAGATTTTGATGATGATTTTCTATTATTAATATCATGATTGATTGTTCAATACAAACAATATGAATATAAATTATTAAAGTTAATTATTAATTATTGTATAACTTACTGTAAACAATGCTTAATAATAATAATTATAATTAAGTATTAATAACGCCTTTTAATTAAAACAAAATAATGGTACATTTGTGTAAGTACCCAATTTAAAATCAACATATTATATTCATGGATATTTTTTTAGATCAATATTTTTTATTGGTTTAGGCACTAACTACTGTATAATTAATAATTATATACCTATATATATATGTGTAAGGCTAGGCAAGTATAGTAATATTTTTATCTCATTAAGTTATTAGGTAAAGATAAGGTATATAAGTTAGGTTTAAAGTTAAAGTTTGCTTTTCTTTTTTTTTAACTTATAGTTTTGGCGAATTAAATAGAACAATTAGAAAAATAACTTCTTAGTTAAAAATCATTTTCATTTTTTTTCTTAATTTACAAACCATGACAAAGTGCAATAAACAAAATTGATATTATTCACAGAAACAAAAATATCTTTAAAAAATAATACATAATAAGATTGATTGATTGACAGGAAAAATTATTTTGAAGTTCAATAATAGAACCATAGTAAAGAAGGTTTTAATTTTAGGTTATAATGTTTTTAAGAGCAAGTCAACAATGTCTCTTTATACATTGAAACTGAGTTACCTGGCAATGTTATTTTTCAAAGATTTGAAATGAATGTGGTTGGGTAAGGTTGTAATTCTCTATAAACTATTGTCTTCAATAAATAATACTTCCGTTTCTTTTCATTTTTTTTTTTTTTTTTGCTATAAAAACAATAATTTGTACGAAACAAAGTATATTAAAAATATATGGGATAAGAACAAATTAACTTAATGTGACTATAAAATTAATTAACTGATTAATAACTGCATATCATGTAAAACAATTTAACTTGTTAAGTTATAAGTTACTTTTTGTTAAAAAAATGTTACTTATTATGTAGTATATACTTATCTTGTTATGTAACTAAACTTTAACTTTTTAATTTATTAATGCCCAGCCTTGAATATATTTATAAAATTAAACTTTAATTTACTAGAAATTGGTTGTTTAGTTGGTTGAATTTTAAATAGATTATACAGAAATGTATATCTAGTTTTTAATTGTGTTAAATTAATTTTTTAATAGTTTCAATAATTTTATTTTTAGACAAATCTGTAGAATATTAAAAATATTTTTTATTTGTGATTTTATGTTTGTTAAATGAATTCAATGTCCTAAATTAAAATGTTTGAACTGTTCATAACAGAACTATTATACTTGAACATTTTTCAACATAACTACTGTTTTCTTAATGGAATTATTTTAACAACTTTAATTAGTATTTATAAATAACATTATCATTAAAAAAAAAACAAAATCATTAATTTGTGTGTTATACGTGTATAAAACTAAAAATGTGTTTTGCTCATTAATAATTTAACTAGTTTTATAAAATGTTGATACCCTGTAAGTTTTAGTTTTAAAATTTTCTGTTCTATAAATGAGAAAATAAATTTATATCACCAGAAAACAGTTAAGTTACTCGTATTATACTTTTATGCATTGGGTTAAATATTTTTGTAGATATGACTAATATAAACTGGCCTGTTAAAATATAATATCGTGTTTCAAATAATATTTTATTTCGCATTACTATTAAACAAAATTAAATTTTCATTTATATTGTTTCAGATAAGAGACTTAAACAGGTGCACAGATTAGTGAGAAGAGAATTAAAAGTAAATAATTAATATATAATAATTATGAAAAAAAAAAATTTAAAAAAAAAAAGTAATTCACTTGTGATTAGTTGGCATTATAATATAATTATTTATATAATGAAATTCAATAACCAACTGGTAAGTTTGAGCAATACTCAATCGTTTTTGAGTATGAGGCCGCTAAAAAGCTTGTAGAGCATAGTTGTGGTGTTATTGATGTTTTTTAAAATAAAAATAAACAATGGTATTTAATAATTTAATTTAGGAATTTTAACAATGTGTATACCTACTGCAATGTACATAATTAGAACATTGTAAGTCCAAAACCATTATACAATTTTTTTTCTTACCCAATAATTTCTCAAGACTAAACATATTGTGAGCCTCAACTTTGGTGAACTACTTGTACTTTTGTTGAATTAATATTATATTATTATGTAATTTCTTAAATTTAATGATAATACAAGGAACACAAATGTTTTGTTTATTACCAGTTGCGCATTCCATTTGCGACTGTAAAATTATATTTATATTTTTTTTTTTATCAATATTTAAGATCATTTATTACTATTATTTATTTTTTTATATTGTTCAAGTGTACTCTTCCACAATTATGTAAATATATAGGAAAGTGGCAACTTTTTGCATTTTATTTTCTTCTTTGTGTATGGTTTTTTTTTATGTACAATATTGTGAACAAACATTTTAACTAGTAGATAATAACTATGTTTTTATTTGTAATTTGTATCATGTATGTACAAAAAAATAATATAAATATATATATAAAAACAAAAATAAATAAATCAACGTTACGTGTATAAACGTATTATGATAATATAATATATGTGATATATTATTATAATGTATTCTTATATTGTTGTACTCTTAACTTTGAAATATTTTGTAATGGATCACGACTACTGTTCCTTGAAGTATTTGTAGGCTATCGAAAAATCCTTGTCGCCCCATCCCATCTTTGATATATGTGCGTACACGTCCACGGTTTGGCGCGTTAAGGGTGTTCGCGTATGCATACCTTCAGCCAGTGACTCTCCCAATCTCATGTCTTTCAGCAGCAAATCAGCTTTGAAACCATTCTGTACAGATATGTAAATTTTTGAATTAATTAAATTAGCTTTAGATGTTGAACATTGGACAGTTCTTTTTTAAATACATCTTAGGTTAGGGTAGATAAAATACTTCACGTTAAATACATTTTTTGATATGACTTAAGTTTTTTTAGAAAATTATACAATCTAGGTACCTACATGTGTAGTATGTAAGCATACAGAATATTTGTATTAAAAGGGTTTATTCGCTTGAAGAAGTTTAATAATGGGTTATGTAAGTTATGTTATAGTATGTTTAATTAATATCTCATGATAATTACTCCGCTTGAGCTTTATGGAAGGATTTTCAGGAATAGTGTTGGTTAGTTGGAGAGGAATTAGGATAGGAGAAGATTTTGAAAATGGTCTCTGAATTTGTAGTAGTGCGTACCCATGGTTATTTCAGTGACTATAGAGATGTGAAGATTAGTTTGGGAGAAATTATATTGATTGTATACCTATCGTAGGTCCTATACTAAAGGAGGAGCATTAGTTACATGGTAGGTATGTTGAGTACCTAATGTAAAATAGGAATATACAAGAACTGTAAATGAAGTTGTACGTAGTGTCGGATTAAGTGTTTCAAATGTCTTAAGTAAAAAGTCAGATATCTCACCCGATAAGGACTTAATTAGTCATAAATAACAAAAAAAATGATTTAATTAAATATCTGTCGATCTGTCGTGTATGGCTGTGTTTCAGCAGTACTTCTGAACTACAAATTTAAAAAATCTATTTTATAATTTTATTTAGGTAATATATCTATAATCATATCAAATTGAAATCAAGTACCTAGTCAAATACATTTATACTTTTTACATTTTTTTTTTAGTTTTCATTAAAAAATAAAAAAATACTGCCCATGCTACTGGCTGAATTTTTTAATGGTTTATATTATATATACGTGGTCAGCTAATCGATCAAGCTATGTGGACAAGATAATTAAAAGAAACTAAAATAGAAATATTGTAAACAACTTTAATTATCAATAATTGTTAAAAATGTCATCATAAAGGTAAATTATATTTTTCACTAATTAAAATGTTAATTATCGACGACTATAATAATAAATGTACTTTTAGTTATTGACTATTGTACTACTAACAATATTTAACAGAAGTATAAAAGATATTAAATTATATTTTTTGTAGAAGTAGATTGAAATTTTCTAAAAAAAACTTTAAATCTTGCAAATATATTAAAAAAATTTAATTTGTCAAAAAATGAAAAATTAATTTATATCATTATTTATTTATTATCAAGTAGATTGTACATTATTAATATTAATTTTAAAAAGGATATTAGAGTACTTTTTTAAAACGGGTTTGAGGTTTTGAATTTATAAAAATTGTACCAAATGCAAAAACAATTGCTGTCAAACACTGGTAGAAATAACGTTTGGTTTCTATTTTGGAAACGTTTTTCCCACTTTCAAGCTTACGTTTAGGTACGGTATTAGAAATTTAAGAACTTAGTTTTTAATTGGTACATTTTATAGAATAGGTACTTATAGATTTATTTCACGATTGTATTGCTACTGTAATAAAATAAAATAAAATAAATCTAACTTTGCCTGTTATATTATATTGTAGGTTATGAGAGTGTAATTAATAATATATTGATAGATAGGTACTGAATTGCACCTACTCGGAATCACTTGCCAAATGTGAAAATTGAACCACTGAAATTATTTAGTTTGTATAATATGTACCTATTATAAACATATGATCGCGAAAGCCAAGAAGAATAAATAATATTTGTTATGTATTCAGCCTGTTGGGCGAGCAATTTTGTTAAATTTATTGTTTTTTGTCTGATGAAAGGTGAGAAACTGCGGCGATTTATACCTGATAGTCGTTATTGCTAGGACTTTGCTTATCGACGGCTCCGGGAACGGGATTGTTTATTTCAGATGCCCAACACCGTCCTGTGCTCGTGTTGATGACTGACGCCAAAACTTTAGGTTCGACGCCCAACCTGGAAGAAAAGTGAGTTTAATAATATGATTTTATTATTGACGAAATCGTAATAATAAATAATAATATAATAATAATCAAAATACAACAAGTTTTTAACACTAAATTAATCACTGCACACAATACCCCAACAGTGGCGTCATTTCAGTTTTTGTTAGACTAGGGCAACTACCCACCGAATAGCCGACTCAAAATTTTTTTCATACAGATTCACATGGTATAGTGTTATAATAGGTGTAGAGGGAGGGGGTTTAATTTTTAGGTATTTGAAGGTCACATGCCGGGTTTTGAATTATCAAATATATACTATATGGATATAGTCATTAAAAAATAAAACTTATAATTTTTAGGTACATGTGCCGACTTAAAGCCGATGTAAATATTAGACTAGGGCAAATGCCAAAGTTGCCACCCTCCAAATGACGCCACTGTACCTCAATGCTTAGATATACTCAAAATGTTCTCTGACTCCAGTGGTAACGTGGTACTTAATGGCTAATACCATTGATTTTATTATATTATAAATTATAAAATCAATGCTGATACCTACCCGATAGCTGGTATATAAATCTTCCAAACAAAAATAGTAAATTTTCAGTGTTGATCATAAAAATAATTAATACTAATTATCTACAATATATAATTATAGGTAGGTACTCAGATTAATTTTCTTTATATATCTAGTTATATTAGTTATCTACTAGTTAGGTATTTTTACCTAACTATATCTGCCTGTTTTTTGATATTATCACAACATTATCTGATTGAACTATTAAAGTAGATACACTTACGACTTACATGGCTACACCTATGTAATGATAATTTTTTTCATATTTCTTAAAAATAAACAATAAAGAATATTCATCGAGATAATTTAAGTGAATAAATACATTGTTACAATATGTGCAGACTTACATTTTTAATTTCATACACTGAAATAGAATATTTTTCTGAAAATTACATGCATATAATAGGTAATACATTTATTGATTAGGCAATGAATTAATATTTATTTATAATTACTTATTAAACAGTCGTTCAAAGTTTGGATAAATGGGGTGAAGCGGTAGGGCCGTAGGGGATACTGTATGCAGAGTTCTGAGTGTTCTGACATAGTAGGTACTCAGCTCGTCTAAATTTTAAGTCCTTATGAATAATTAGCTATAACTATCTATACAATTAGTTGATTCAATATCGAATAATTTTTTTCATCGTGAAACGGCAATTATTATAATAGACCTTTGTTTTTTCTTAGAGCTAAGAAGTTTTGCGAAGTATAAAAAATGTTGGCTATTTACCAACTATATAGGTAAAAGTACTTATTATAATTGCAAAAGATTATAATTGATTTAACTTATATTCTATTTTTCTATACCTACCTACTATTAACACATAAATAAACGTCATACATTAGTTTTGTATTAATCGTTCGCTATCATAAGTATAAAATTAAATTATGTGTCTAATGATAATTGGTACCTATAGTTAAGTAAATTATATAATATTTAAACATTTAGTGCCATTGCAGATAATACGCCACACAAATGTATAATATAATAATATGTATAAAGCCACAGAGTTGGCCGTATTATATAATGATCTATTAATTATTATAATACCTATAATAGGAATTCCGTATTCCGTTTATATAATTGATTTTACGCTGAGAGGGTATAATAATATTATAATATATAAATGGCACCTGCCTAAATAATACTCGCCGAGAGACACCGAAATGATCTAAAACACATTACGACAAAATACGAATCCAAACATGTATCATTGCCTCAACCCAATAAAACTTTAATTTATAGTAAATGCATTAAGCATTTATGTATATATACTATTATTGACCTACACTTATAATACACTATACAAGGTGTACACTGTACAACGATAAAGTAATATGAAATATTGTTTTCGCCTTTTTTTTTGATGCATAATAAAGAACTTAATATTGTACTTATTTTTGAATTGCATTTTTTATCCCTTTATGGCTTCAAAATTGAATTAATTGAATTATAAAAAAACAACAATGATTTGTTAAGTTATTTTATCTTAAAAATTAACTTATTGAATGAGAGTTACAGTTTTAATTTATACATGTTGTACAAATCGTATTTCTCAACTATAGTGTGGTATTATAGGTAGGTATCTAGAAATGTACAAAGCTGTTTATGTGATTTCACATGATTTTTTTTTTTTTAGAAAACTTAAGTATGGTGTCGTAAATGTGAAATCACATAGAACTTTGTGATATTGTATATAAATTGTTAAAGATATACAACTAATACTATATCCATAAATCAAAACCAACCCACTTTTGACAAGTCAATATTTAAGATACAAAAACTTAAGTAGTCAATTTTGTTAAAAAAATTAATTTTATTTAAATTTTATCAAAAAATAGGATAAAATTCAAAAAGTTATTTGATACACATGGGCGGGCATTTTTTTTTTAAAAAAAAGTCTTTGGGAAGTAAAAAAAAAAACCGAATGAAATCCAGGGTCATAGGTATAAGGCATTTGAAATATTAAATATTATCTTTATCATTCAACACACTATATTATATTTTATAATTTTGTATCATAACTTCGTGCACAGACTAAGATCATCATTACTGTTCATTATTTGGGGTGTCTTTAAGCACATGGTAAGCAAGGTTTTTTTTAATATAAAGCAAGCAAACCATGCTATCATTATATTTCTTAAAATTAATAATAATCTAAAAATAAATAATTTATGAAAACGGCGGAAACGTACTTAATACCCAAGTTCATTGCCTCGGACAACGCCGCCATGGTCATACCAAGAATCATGTTGTTGCATATCTTGGCGACCAGCCCCGACCCGGCTGGGCCGCAGTACACCCATCGGGACCCCATGCAGCTGAGTAGGTGTTCGGCTTCCTTCAGCGTGCTCTCGTCTCCGCCCACCATGAATGTCAAAGTGCCGTTCTCTGCACCCACCACTCCTGCATTGAAATTACGATTATGAACGATGATGATAACAATGCATTATTGGATATCGTTGCAGTGACATCTCACTTTATCTTAAGGTATTTAAGTATATGCGCCATCCCTGACGGATAACTCAGAAAAAAAACATCATGCCGTATTTTCTGCCACAGTGAGTGAATTTTGGGTTAAAATACGTGTAAAATGGTTTTTCTATTATACAAAACGTATTGCCTGTTGTATAATATCTAAAAATGAAAACTTAATATACGGATGTCGGCCGCCAGTGGCGTAGATATTTGTAGGTTGTAGGCAGAGAGATATTTTGTCAAAGAACATAATATAATATAATTATAGGTAACAGGTAACCAACTTATATTTTTGTAAACAGTATTTCTATATTATAATTATAGTACACCAACTCCTCGTGTTTATAATATTGTAATAATAATAATGATAAATATAAATACCTCCCGATACGGGTGCTCCTAGAAATTTACAACCCTTCTGCTGGGCCATGTCTGATACTTTTTTAGAACTCTCTGGACTGATTGTACTACAGTCCACAAATAACTGGTCAGGTTTCGAGGATCTAAAATAAAAATAAAAAAATTGTGTAAAAATAAAATACCTATTATATTTCATAACAGTATTAGGTAGTTACTATATTAAATAGTTTTAGTAGTTATTTTAGTACTCTATAGATTGTTTTTCTTTTCATTTTTTTTTTTAAATAATAGAAAATAATAATTGTTTCTGTTTAATTTTAAAAGGGGACTAAACAATTTAGAGGTATAAATATTCCTTGACATTGACATTCGTATTATTCAATTTATTTAAGTTTCTTCTTTACTAAGTTATATTATATCGATATAGCTCGAGCTGTAATTTTTTCTAAGAAAATTGTTGAAACTTGTTTGGTGGCAATATAAAAAACTAAGTTATTATGTGTAATTTTTAATAAAAAAATGTTATTCCAAAAATTGTAGGTATTACTTTTTGACTTATGACTCAATGCAACCTACATTTTGATTGACCCTCAAAAGTTATAGTATATTTAATAGTTTATACTTATTATTTTATGTTTACATCGGATTGTTACAGTAATGTATCAAATTGCGTAGATTTTAATGTAATTTTAGTTTTATCCAAGTGTTCTAAACTTATATAATCATACAATTTGTTTCGTATATCAAATAATACAAAAATTAAACTAGGTAATTTAAAAAGTTGGTTGCTAGTTGGTTTTTTATTAACTTTTTCGTTTTTTAGAGTATATATATATATAATACATTTTAGGAATTTATTTCACTGCTTTCTAGTGAAAAATAAATGTTTGATAAAAATGGATCATATATTTACATAGGTAATATATAATTTCCATATTATTGTAAAATGCAACTTTTGTTTTCATTATAGATTCTAAGCGAATTCTAACTATTTAGACTAGTTTTAAGTTATTATTTTATTGTATCAATTTATCGCATTTAACAAATCCATGATAAGGTAAAATTGAATTGTTATACGACAGAATAAGTTCCTCTATTTTTTTACAGTTATATTAGAAAGAAATTTAGAGCATCATTGGAGTCAGCGGTTCAATAATCGATGTATAATGATTTATACTCATCGTGAGCAGTATAAAAAATTGTAATTTATTCTCACTTGAGCAGTGCCGCGTATGCCAAAAGAACGTGTTGACTCTCTGGCAACATAGTGATCACAGCATCAGAGGACTCGGCCACTTGCTGCAGCGTGTCCGCGGTCTCAGCTCCGTCCAGGTTTCGAAAAAATTTCATCCGTTCGGCTGACACGTCGTTGCCAACTACCCCGTAACCCTGTTAAGACATTCACAGAACATATTATTTAAAAAGTTTTTATCGCTATTTTATTATCATAATATGACTGTGAAGTATAGTTTTTAGCTTTATTATAGAGCAAACAGAACATTTAACACTTCAGAGCATGCATTGCATCATTGCATATAGTGCATTCTTGTCTAGCTTATCCAGTATACTATATTGCAATAAACTTTGTAATATTGTTTTGTACCGTTTGATTTTCTTACTTAGCGGCGAAGTTTGTAATTTACCAACTGGTATAGTTTTTGGTTTTATTAACGATTATTTGCAAAGCATGAAATTGTAAAATTGTGATTAAAATACACACTATGAAATAAAATCGTCTTAAGAATTTCTTGCTCATATGAAATACGTAGATTAAGTTATATTATTATATTATATTCGGTATGTTGATACTGAAAAAGTGGCTTACAATTTTTCAAGTATATAATCATAACTCTAACAAAAGTCTAAACTTATTACTTATTAGCTTTTAAAGTAATTTTATTCTGACAAATTGTATAGGTAATAGGTATAGGTATCGTTTAATTGTAAAATGAGAATAAAAAAGTAATTTATAAATTGATAATATTAATTCTTATAAGTTAAAAAGTAAATAATAATAATGATAATAAGTTAATTTTGTACAGAAATTTGACACTATAAGACAAAAATTGAATAAGTGTAAATACCTATAATTTATTTTTAAGCAAGGAAATAGCAGCAATATAATGAAATATTTGGTTTTGTATAATTTTTTTAGTGTCAATTTGGACCACATTAAATGATACTTGGTTCGGCAACCCATAAGCTACGCCGACATCGATATTGAATATTTAAATTGCATTATATAATTATGTAATACATTGCTAATACATGCACGCGTGCTTATACTTAATATTGTACATTTATTTTTGTCTGCGCTTTAAGTCGATTAACGATTTTATGTACAAATTGGCTACCTATATTATTATTATCTCATAATATCGCAAGATTGCAAGTATATATATCTATATAAAAGGCGGTTCATCGAAGAGGACCAGTGTAGTTTCCTCTTTTAACTTGTTACACTTAATTATCCGATCGGCTTATAAGGTTTTCAAAACGTTAAATTAATTTTTTTTCTGACGTAGATCGGTATATATACTTAAGTACCTACTTATAATAATTATTACCTTGCACTCGTAAAGCTATTTACACTATATTTTGCATAATATATTTTTATACAGTTTTTTCTTTTATATATATAAAAAGGAATAATTTTATGCTATTTTTGGCTTTCCAATGACAACCTATTGAATTTTGACGTGTTTAATTTTGAACTATATAATTTCTAAAGTGAAATATTGGCGTAGGTGGGAGCCGGGAGGGCTTTTGATCACCTTTTCTAGACTTCAAGTCAGTCTATATAATATATATGGGTTTATTATAAAGTGGTTCAGTAAACCTTGTACATAATAGATACGAACGGTCAGCTATCTTTAACGCTGTCTCGTCAACAGTCAATTATTTATTAAGTTATTTTTGCTTATTTATTTTGTTTGGAACTTTCAGTCTACAGCATATCGCCCTACTTTCATTGATTTCGGTCGTTTTTCCCGTCGCGATTGTATTATACAACGAGTATAATGACATTTACAATTATTGTACTGCACGCGCGTAAAATATTAAAAATTTATCCCGCAACCTTTGTGTTTCGTTGCCGTCGAATTATAATTGCAAATTGTCCGTGACTCCGTTTACTTTCTACGTAGGCTTTTAGTATGCGTTAAATAGTTAAATACGATTGTACTCGATCTCGTACGATATGAATTGTATATTTGCATATTATATAATAGAACGCTTTTATTTAACTATGTACTTTTTTTTTTAAATATATAATACATTATTAGGACATATTTTATTTAACATTAAAAATATGATTTTGATATGTCGACTCACACTCCGTTAACAATAAGTTTAATACAATATACTATTATATAATATACGTAATATAGTAGGTAGGTATTAGTTATTATTTTTTAGAGCTATACATAGTGTTTTGATATGAAATTGGATAGTTCGATACCAAATATGTAATTATTAGGTATTAGGGATTTTATTTTTTCGGAAACAAGTTTAAACGGATAATAATAATATAAGAAGCAACATAATATCAATATATATAAAATATTACATTTTTTAATTTTTCTTGGATATTTCTGTGGTCCTTTTCTTAGTTCTCTTTCATAAAAACCTACTTAATACTTATAGGTAGTACTATAAGTCTATAATATTATAATTGTATAATAGTAGGAACTTGGTACTGCAGGTGTGTATTTAATTTTTAATTTACATAATATGTCAATCTATATTCAATTTTACTATAGAATCAAGAGTATTCTATGTAATAAATCGTTTATCAGTGACAATAGAAATCCTCATTAAACCAATTTCAATTATATTCGTTAATACCTACTTTAAAACTGAAATACAATAAAATGAAAATCTATAACAATTATTGTGAAGGATTTTTTTTATTACGTAACCATGATCTTAGTATGTACTCGTGCAACTACATCAGGTATGCAATTATATTTTTTTAGAAATGTAATTTATACATTTACTTATGCATATCAATTTATTAAAGTTGTTCTGTTGTTTTTGGGTCTTTTAGCTTTTAAGCCATTAAATAAGTGTTATAATCGGTAAATTAAAGAGAAAAAATAACAATTTAAATAACATAAATAATTGAATAAAATGCTTAAGATTATAAAAAAATATATTTAAAAACGTGAATATTGTTGCGATTTAACTTGTTCGTATTTAAATAACAACCCGAGAAATTGAATTTAAATGTATTTAAAATTTGAAAAGATAATGAGTCTTTCTATCTTGAGCACAAAGTAGTGTAAAAGTATGATAGAAAAATATTCCTGGAACAACTAAGTTTTTATGAGATTTAGTTGTAATATTACAAGTTTGGCCGTTTGGGTAAGATCTATCGAACATAAATAACTATAACTATAATAAATAAAATATTCAATTATTGTTAAATTTTTGTTTTAGAGTCACTTAAAAATCAGAAAATACTTATTTTTGAGTTAATGTAAGAAATGAAGAAGCATGCAATGTTTTTAGACTTATTTCTGTATGCCATAAAACACGAATTTATCGCATAAATTAAATAAACGCAAATCAGAAGTATCAAAGTTATTTTATATTAATCTAATGGTGAAGTGCAAAAATTAGATTGTTAGAAATTAAAATGGAGTCTGTGTAACTTAACATTGATGATGAAAATCCACAGAATGAATTTTTGGAGTAATAGGTATTCTTGTAACACCAAGGATCAAGGAGCGATGGTAATACTAATTGCAGAATAACAATCAATGATGACGTACATTTAATGTCAATACTTCGTTAATATGTTATTAATTATTATTGTATTGTTTATTATTTGTTTTGATACTATTGAAAAATATCATTATAATTATTATGAATTTAGGATGATGCATCACTTAAAATATGTCGTAAGTTTTCTTAGTAGGTCCGTAAGCTAATAACATTATTGTATTAGTAAGATAATGACTGTGAATTCTTTGAAATTTATAATATTATTATTCTTGTAGCAGAAAGTTTTATTTATGCAACAATAATAAATTTACTTTTGAAACTTCTAATTTCCAGTTACCTTAATACATTTTTATATTTTAATTGTATATTTGACAGTGTATTTATCAATTTTCGTCAGTGATGGTATTCATTTATCTATACTAAAGTCTAAAATATACTGCATACAAGATTGGAACTTGTATTATTTTTATACATAGTTTAGTATTTTGACTATTGAAGATGTGAAGGGTTCTATGGAATATTTTGGGTTAATAGTGTCATTTCGAGTAGAAATATCTTTCAAACATTGTTGTTATTTGTTATTAGGTGTTTTGTTAACACGTGGGAATAGCAATTAATTAATATAATTTGAGATAGAGTAACTTTGAATTAAGACATCTAGTCTTGATGGTATAATTGTGTATTTTGTACTGTGTTAGTTAGTATATATGACTAAATAAGCATGTATAAATCAGAAAATTAGTATTTAGTTTGGAAAAAATCATTTTAAAATATAACACAATGGTTCCATACATATTAATCACAACTTTTAAAAGGCAGTAAATAATTTTCAAAAATATTTCAAGTACTTACACTTATCATATTTGTTTTTAATGAATAACAAATATCCTTATCGTAAAACAGAAATGTACATACATTATTATATAGACGCAACTATGGAATTGTCGTATAAATGTATAATTTTATTACAGACAATTGATAAATAATAATAAGTATGATATTATATGAACATAAATTATGTTTTTTTTTTTTATATAGGTATAATGTTGTTAAATTTGTGTCGTTTATAATCATAGAAAACTAGAAACTATAGATGATCGATAATTGTATACTAACTTATAATACATAAAATAAAAAAAATAATTAAGAAAACCTAAATAAAATAACATATATTTTCAGTTTTATAAAATTTGAGTAATTAGTAATAAATATAATTATTTATGTTATATAATAATACAATTTATATACAGGAATAGATTATAATAATTATAATATTTGTGTACACATTTATTTATAAGTTACTATTATAATTCACTAATTATTACATTTTTGTTAATTTAATAAAATGTGAAAGTTATTTTTACTTTGGTTTTCCTTAATTTTGAATTTTGATTATATATATTTTTTTTCATAAAATTGTTGGTCATAATTATACGTAATAGAACTGTAATTTTTTGATATGTACTTGGATAATGATAAAAAATTGTGCTCAATATTCTGCGATGGTTTTTAAATACCGAGACTTAAACTTTTTTTCTTATTATTACCTGTAATCTCTTGTGCATTGATCGATAGAATATACAGGGTGTCCCACGGAGTTCTGACAAATGAAATAACTTTTATTCTAATTGATATTTTTTCATTTTTTTTTTTTGTAAAATTAATAGACGCTTGCTCTACAAGTATAATATAAAATTTTAAATTAAAATTTTTTTTTACACAAAATAAAAAATTTTAAATTTGATTCAATTTTTTTTGAAGAAATTCAAAATAGCCAATTTATAAACATATTGAAAAAAATAGATTTAACGTGTTCAG